>JAKSZP010012371.1:0-59897 GCA_022478985.1 Massospora cicadina
CAAAGAGGCGATTGTGGCACCACACATTCTTCAATCAGGCTAACCCCACACAATCCTTTCATTGTAGCATGTGACACATCATCAGTAGTCATGGTAGCATTGTTACTATAAGAGCAGGATGGATTGGAACATACCTTTGCCTATTTTTAATGTAATTTTTGCTTTTTCTGAACAGTACTGGGACATTTTTGATAATGAGTTAGCTGCTGTGTCATGGTCACTTATGCATTGATGATACCTCTTACATGGCGCGTGACATGAAGTGACCATGCGGATGGACCATAAGGCCCTCATATGCTTCTGGAAACCGCAGAAGCTGGTTTATTGCCTAGTCTAGACATATCAAGATCTCTGCAGCTTTAGTTTAAGTATAATTTGTCAAAGGTTCTGAATGTCCTCCCTGACTTGTTGATCCAGAACCCATCTTTGAGTCCAATGTAGGAGGAAAGACAGGAGTTAATCGCAGTATTTCCACAAGCTCAAATTCTATATATTGCTCCCCCACAATTTTGGGGAAGAGTGTGGTCCAGAGGTTGTTGGTCACTCAGGTATTGGTGGTTCAAAATGCTTGTGTGGAGGGGTTGAAGCTGATTGATCAGCTATGTCTCACCGAGCATTGGCATACTAAGTACTTGTTGTAAAAGGGTGCGGTTTTGTTTAAATCCCAAGTTTAGGTTTCACCCCTACTTTTAGATAATGTGATTTGGACTCACCATAACCCTCCGGCAGTAGTTTACCTGGGTAATGAAAATTCCTCAAATTGTTGAAGAGAATGTGCGTCTGGATGAGGATCTCCAAGGATATCCTAGTATGGATCGCTAGTTGCATAATGTGCACACAGGCAAAGTCTGATTAATCAGGTTGAAATGGTCTTATCCATCTCCTGCAGAAGTGAGGGTCTGTGGACCTCAATATCTATCAAATTCATTATTGAGCTTCTCATCTCCGAGGGGTTTAATGTGACTATGGTGGTTGTAGACCACATTAACAGGTTTTCCTTGTAGATCCTCTGTTCATTAGCTATTATTTTCGATGAAATTACCTGGCTCTTTGTGCGGCATGTCTTAAGGATGTTTGGGTTGTCACAGGAAATTGTAAGCGACTGAAGCCACAGTTTACGGCGCAATTTTGGATGGCGCTCCTGGTTATCTTGAAAATTAAGTTATGCCTTTCCACTGCATACCATCCCCAGTCTGATGGGCAGATGGATTTGGTCAACCAGATTCTCAAGCAGTATCCCCAGTGTTACGCCACCGCCACATAGGATACCTGGGCGGATGAACATCCATTAGTTAATTTGTATAAAATAATGCCTTCCATGCGTCTACTGAGTTTTTACCTTGCAATGCCACGTTGGGGTATAATCCCACATGCTTCTAAGGTCTGTATCTTGGCCCAAATGTCCCTGATGCAGCAGATCATGTGAAATAAACCTTTTTTACTCAATTTCTGGTCTGGGAGCATCTGATCAAAGCCATCAGCATTTACATGCAGTTTGTGGATTGGAAACATATTCCAACCCATGAGACCACTGTGGGTTCATCAGTCATAATCAATATGCACCACCGCATATGAAAGTGCCCTTGCTGAAGTTCATTAGCAAATGTTTGGTCCTTCACTTGGTTGAGGAAGATTTGGTGATGAGCCTTCCAGTTGATTCTTCCTGCTTATTGGAAACGGCACCCTGTATTTCACGGTTCCAGTTGTCACCATATAAAAGGCACTCACTGGTGGATCCTGAGCTGATGGTTGTTGAGGACTCAGCGGAGGTGGAGGTGTAGGTGGAACCTATTTTGGCATTTTGTCGCTCACATCACTCAGTGAAGTACTTAGTGGCCTGAGAAGAATTGCCTCATATAGAAAAGAACTAGTTTTAGTACCCACAATTGTGCAATTTGCCACAAGTTGGTGGAAGCCTTCCACATTGCACGCCCAGATGCTCCCTCACCCTCCTCAGAATGTTGCCATATTGGCGATTAAGCTCCTAAAGGCGCATAAGAATGTTGCGTTGGCCTAGGTTCCCAGTGGTGGTGCTCCCCTGACTCAAAAAGGGAAGGGCAATGTAAGTCTTGGGTAGCAACCCCTGTGTCTTTATCAGCATATTCCCATTTTGTATCAAGAAGGGGAAATGCTAGCAGCCGTCCCCCTCATCACCCTGGGCGATTTAACTCACGTGGTAGATGAGAAGTGGGTGACAGAATATCTCTTAAAGGCTGCATTGTTTTCAACCATGCCAACCTCCCATTAGTTGGCGCAGAGGATTCAGGGTGTGTTCAGAACTAGTAAAGTCAAGGGCTTCCTCCAGCAGAGGGTTTTCAGTGATTCTCCCTTCAAAAGGTTGTCTCCAGAAGTTCAAGTTCCACTGATGTAATTTTGACGGTCAAGGCACTGCCTGACCGCCACATAGCCCCTACCCCCTAAGGTGGGGATCAGGGCTCTTAGTAATGGAGATAATAATAATTAAAGCATAAGGTTTAAGGGCAATGGCCCTTGTAAATGGCATTCTGATGAATCAGATGCTGATAAATTGACAAATATCAGAGCAAAGGTGGCAAAGTTGATGTAAATGGCGACTGGGCCAATCAAAGGCCGCCAACTCAAAGTCCAATGAACTAAACAATTTTAATGACAACGGCAAAGGGCAGCTCAGCGAATCAGGGGCTGCCAAGCCAAATTATGCCAAAAGCAGCAGCGTTGAGGATCATGGCATTGGGCAGCTCAGCGAATTAGGAGCTGCCAAACCAAATTATACCAAAAGTGGAAATGTTGAGAACCATAGCATCGGGAAGCTCAGTGAATCAGGAGCTACCAAGCTGAATCTGCTGCTAGACAAGAATATCGAGAGCCATGGTGAAGGGCAGCCCAGCGAATCAGGGGCTGCCAGGCTGATTTATCCCAAAAATGGAAATTTTTGTGATAAGGTTGACATAAAAATGATGAGCTCTGATTTTTCCCTGATGAACAAAAAATATATGTGGAAAAGTTTCCATAATGCCATGGATACCCAACAAACAGTCTAGATTGGGTCTAGACAGGAATATCAGAGGCCGAGATTCTCAAAATAGGCCTGCAAGTAGCCCGCCATCCACAGACTCCACAGGAACAAATTTCCCTATTTCCCCCATTTTATAATATAAAAACAACCAAGCGAAGGTGTTTAGGACAACTTCATCTTCTAATATACATAAATAAAACCTAAAATATCAAAATAAAAGTTAAAATTTCAAAATCATTTTTCTAATTTTGGAAGAAAACCTGGGATTTTGAGTGAAAAAAATGGACCATTCCTCGGATTTTGACAGAGCAGTCGCCTCCCTGTATGCTCTCTCTGGGGGACAGACTGTCCTCCTCAGTGTGAGCATCATCCTCACCGTGTTCCAAGGATACCTCAATCGCTCATCAAGCCAATGAACGAAGGACCTAACCACAGCAGCCCTCTCATGTTTGAGGGCCCTCACCTGGGCCCTCTTGCACAACTGTTTTGTGGTAATGTAGAAGGACCCCATTCATCACATTAGACGAAGTTCTTTTAATCTAATCTCCCTTTTATGGATTGAGATGAGGAAGCCATATGAGAGAGCTTTACCCGCTTGGTATGAGCACACTACCACTCTCCTGATGGTTATCTTTTTCATCCTGTTCCTGCTGAGGGAAGCCGCTCGCCTCCTCCCATCCCAAGGGTATTCTGTAACTTATGTCCAACACGTTGATGCCACGTCTGAGTTTAGACAAGCACTGACCCCGGAGGATTTGATTGTAGTGCATGGAACCTTCTCTCATGTTAGATTACAGGCCTGCCTCACAGCGGCCACTGTGGGTATAATGGCTGCATCCCTCCAGATTGCCCAGGTGATAGCAGACCTGCTGAAGAATCTGTCCATATGGCTCACTGACCTCTTGGAAACACAACCGGCCCTTCCAGCCTCTCTGAAGGACTGCCTTCACTTGGTGGAAAGAGCTGCCACCCCAAACGACTCTCAGGATGCCACCTGGTCAGCGCTCTTGGCCCTCAGCCAAGGGAGAATGGCCGTTAAGGAGTACACTTGGCTGTTCCAGCCCCTTGCCAAAGCCGCAAAGTGTCTCCTTCCCAGCTCACATGGATGTCTAGAAAGAATCTTCGCCCAGACATCCTCACAGCCATGGCCGCTACCTGACTGGGGGCAACCTTGGAGGAAGAAATCACTGTCGCTTCTCAGGTAGAGAACCAGCTAGCCTTGGCCCAAGCCAGGGCCCCTATGCCTGGGAACTACAGTAGATTCCGCGGATGACGCACAGAGTCATAGATTATCTCAAGCCATATGGGGCAACAAGAGCAAGGGGGCTCTGGTGAAAATGCCCTACGCCTTGCAGCTCCTGCACCCACTACTCCCAGCGTATCAAACGGCTCCACCTATAACCTTCACCAGACCCCTGCTCGCATTTTTTAACTCAATAAAGGAAATGGTTCCTATTACCTGTTTATTCCGTTTACTTTAAAGTGAAAGAAGAAAGGGACTGGGTCAAGTTAGAAAAACTGTGGGCGTTAGTGGACACTGGAGCTGAAGAAAACTACCTGGACTGGGAGTTTGCCAAGGAATTGGAAGTACAAATGCAAGAAAAGGGTACCGTGACTCTTTCAGTAACCCCCAAATTGTTTAAATCTGGGAGATTGAGCCCAGGATCAAGCTTCAACAGGGACTCCACCTTTTTGGGAAGACTTTTGCGCTTGTGGGATCCATCAACAGATGCCACAAATATTTCTCAAAATATATAAACCTTACCTTTTTTAAAAATAACAAATAAAAGTAATAATAAACGCTTTTTCAAAGTTATTTATTTTTACTAATATTGTGCGGGGCAAGCCAGAAAAAGATCCCCCATTTGATACTGGTTTTTATATTTTAACTAGTTCAAATATTGGGGCCATGGGAATTTAGGGCTATAGAATTGAAAAGCTTAGTCATCCAAATTAGGAAAGATAGGCTTTGGCCTATCAGAATGAGGGAAAATAGGGGGTGGAAGGCGAGTCAGTAAGGGCGTACAGCTACCAACCTGAAGGTTGCGGGTTTGACTCCACCCTTCGCACATCAATTGGGGTGCCAGCCAAAGGAAGCTATTGGCGGTTAGTAGGTCTAATAACACGAAAACCTTACCCATGACGTAACCAGAAAAATTTGAGTCCTGATCCAGAGGTGGAAAAACTTTCTTCGATGGAATTGACCCTGTTCAGGTTTCATATTGTTTCTTTCTTTTGGTAATGCCTGTCCCCTGGTCAGCTTGCCTCGGTTAAATAAAAGAATGAAGGAAAATGTTCTGAGGTAGAACAAACCTGTGTGGTAATGATTTGATAAATTGCACCCAATCACCAGCGGATAAAATCTTCTCACCTTGGGGACCTTGTTTTACTGATAAGTAGGGTTCCACCGAGAATCTGTCAGGGTCTTTTGGCTGATGGCACTCATATCCTCATTAACCTTAGTATTGTTAGAAGATTGGACATGTAATTGGCCGATCATAGTAGTAGATTTAAGGCATTTTTACCTCCAACATTCTTTTTGAAAGTTGAGAAGGAGAATGTCTGACATTGACCCCCTCAAGAATGTTGGGGGGAGTGTAGGGCTGTAGGAAGCGGCCATGTACCCGGTTTATGGTAACTCCTGTAGCCTAAACTTTATAGAATACTCATTTCCTCTCTTATACGTGTTGGTAAATGGCCCCTTCCAGAGTGATCCAAGTTTGCCACTTCGAGGAGTTGTGATTGTGGTGATATAAGACCATATCCGACACTTGGAATGAAGGTAGGAGAGCCCAAAGCTCATTGGCAGCTTGGCCTTCTTTAGTGACCGTTTTGGCTAGGTTGGTCATAGCCTCTGATTGAAGCTGAATGATGCGGTTAGCTAACCTTCGCATGGCTTTCTCAGGCTTCTCTCCACTAGAGAAGACATCCTTAGCTAGAAGGGCAGGTATGCCTGGTTCCCTGCCATACAAAACTCGGAAAGGAGACATTTTCAGAATCTGGAGATAGCTAATTCAGTAAGCCATAAAAGCGCTAGGGAGATAATGATCCCAATGAAGGGGATCAGACGAGGCCATTTTCTGTAAGATGGAAACCAAAGTGCCGTTTTTTCGCTCCACTGTACCATTGGTTGATCAATTATATGGAGCTGAGAATAGTTGCTGGGCTCCCATGGAGGTAGCCAAGATTTTGGCTACTCTGGAGGTGAAGTTTTTCCATTGTAGCAGAGTAATTCTTGAGGGCACCTGTGTCAAGTGAAAATATTTTGATGAAGAAAGGTTGCAGTGGCCTTAGCAGTTTGGGCTGGAAGCGCCACAGCTTCAACCCACTTCGTGAAGTGGTCAATACCTACCAAGATATATCTGTTTCCACCTGTGGTCTGAGGAAGTGGCCCTAATACGTCCAAGCTCATGGTATGGAATGGCTGTTGCGGGGTATTAGGCTGATACTGGTATCTAGTCTTGAACTGAGACTGCTTCTTACATGTAAGGCAAGCATCCAAGACTTCAATGATGGCTTCCATGATTCCCTCCCAAAAATACCGATCCTTAATCCACTCATAGGTTTTCTTTTCTCCTCCATGGCCTAAGGTTGAATGAGCTTCCAGGATAACAGATACACGTTCTGAGGGCCATAGGTAAGGCTACCACTTCGCCCCTACTTGTTTATACAACTTCCCATTTTCTACTTTAGTGTTATGGGAGTGCCGGGCCAACATCCTCTGTATGGGCTCATCCTCATCCTCCCAGTCATTCGGGGTCATTAAAAGATCATACAGACGCTCCACTTCACTGTTATCTAAGTGGAGGATGGGCAGCCGAGTTAACCCATCAACACTCATGTGATGTGCTCCAGCACGGTGTTCAATATTCATGTCATAATGCTGGAGCTTTAGATCCCAGAGAGCTAACTGCCCCGTAGGGTCCTTCATGTTTTGCAACCATTTTAAAGATGCGTGGTCCATAATTACAGTGAAAGAGATCCCATACAAAAAAGGGCGGTAATGCTTCACTGCTAGTAGTACGGCAAGACACTCCTTCTCAGTAACACTATAGTTGCGTTCCTCCTTTTATAGCATCTTACTGAAATATGAGATAGGATGATCTACCCTTTTTTTCATTTAGTTGGGCTAGGGTGGCCCTGACGGCGTAGTCTGAGGTGTCTGTAAACAAGTTAAACGGTTTTCCATAATCAGGATGCCTTAGGATAGGCCGTTTTTGTAGCAGCAGCTTCATTGTTTCAATAGCAGCCTTCTGTTCAGTGCCCCATTGAAAAGGGATATTCTTCTTCAGTAAACGAACAAGGGGCTCGCTGAGTTGGGCAAACTTAGGGATGAACTGATGGTAATACCCCATCATCCCTAGAAAACCTGTATATCCCGTAGATTTTTGGGGGGAGGCATTCTGGCAATCGCTTCAACCTTATCTTGTATGGGTTGGATACCCTCTCGAGAAATGGAATGTCCAAGGAAGTCCAAATTCTTCTGGAAAAAGGTACTCTTCGAAGGTTTTAACTTGATATTTGAGTTTCATAAGCGTTGAAACACCTCCTTCAGGTGATCAAGGTGTTCATTAAAAGACTTCAGGAATATGGTAATGTCATCAAGATAGACGATGATGCAGGTTAATTTAAGATCCTGCAAAATGTGATCCATTGCACGCTGGAAAGAGAGGCAGGTGTATTGCACAACCCTTGGGGTAATCGCGTGGGTTGGAAAAGACCTTCACTGCATATCAAAGCGCATTTCTCCTGGTCTTGGGGAGAAAGATCCATTTGCCAATAGCCTCTATCCAAGTCCATGGCGGAGAAAAAGTTTGAGCCTGAAAGCTGGGCCAGGGCGTCATCAATGCGTGGGATAGGATAGCTATCCTTTTTCATAAGATTGTTTAACCTACGATAGTCCATAACTATCCGGTGACCTCCATTTTTCTTCTTAATTAGCAAAAGGGGGAGGACCAAGGGCTTTGCATGAAGGAACTAATAACCCCGCATCTAATAACTGCGTGAGTTCCATCCTCATTTGTTGCTCCTCCACCTTTGACTTGTGGTAATGTTATGACCTAATGGGATGGGCATCACCCACATTGATAAAGTGGCACCAGCCCTTCAAGTGGCCATAATTATTGTCCAACTTCAAGAATATATCACTATACTCATCCAGGAGAGTATTCATTTTCTCCAACTCATCTGAGGTCAGCTCATCCGAGATATGGACGTTTGGTAAGGTACATACCAGGTTATCTTTGGGAAGGCCTAAATCTTCCATTGAGCCAATGGAGTGTATTTGTTCAACTTTTTCCACAGGGAGTAAAAACCCTCGGCCCACCTCCTGGTGCTTTCTTACAATTATGTCCTTTTTGGTGAGGTTTCCCAAAAGTAGAGTAATAGGCCTCTGGTAGGCTTGGTCTAAAATGCCAGGAAATACCCGAGGCTCAAAAGGGCTAACACCCTCAGTGCTTAAGAGGTGTAGTAAACAGTGGTGAGGGATTTTGAGAGTGATTTTCGTGTCTATCACTCGTTGTTCACCTGGCTTAATCACCACCTCATCAGCTGCATAAAACAGAACACCTTCGATATCATCCACTGAATCAGGAAATTTCTTAGTATTTCGCTCAGAGGTGGTATAATGTAAAGCTAAAGCAGAAAGCGGGTACTCAACCATGCAAGAGTATTCATTCTTGCTGGGTTCTTTATTGGCCAAAACTAAGGGGACTTCATAATTGAGCGATGACTGGAACCCCTGCTTCATATTGATAATACTTTCATATTCAATCATAAACTGAGCACCTATGAGCATTTCATAGGCGCTGTTATCCAAAGCCACTGCGGGGCTGATAGAATAAGCTTCCCAATATGAATGGGAAGGGATGAGTAAGCGCCAAGTGCACGGGTGTTGTTGGGACTGGCAGTTCCAAATTCTTGGTTGTACTCCAAGTCAGGCGCAAGTTTGATCTTTTTCATCAACTTGGAGGAGATTATGTTCACCGGGGAGCTTTATCCAGAATGGCCATCACCTGGACTTATTGGATAATCACTTCGACCTTTGTAAGTATCCCTCCAAAATTGGGTGACAAAGCTAAGACCTCCTTGAGATGAAAAGTGTAGGTAAATTTGCGTGTGGTCTCGGGGTAATTTTTCAGGATGGACTGCGTGGTATTGCCATGCTGGAGAGGGCGAATAAGGTTAGATAAGACCTCATCCACATTGCTGACAGTGTCAATAATGGCCGGCTCCCCTAAAACTTGGCGGAGGTACGTCTCCTCAGGTATGGCAGCCTCATCTACTCCTCCAGCGTTCAAGCAATTGGGGACTTCCACTTCAGTAAGTACTCCTATGACGAAATACCCAACCTCATCTGTACCCCCCTCAGAATCATCCCCAGGGGTATTAATAACATAAGGTATTGGCAAAGTTGTTTAAATGAGTCAGGCACATAAGATTTGTCAGCAATAGGTGTGCCTCTCCCTAAGCTGACATTTCTTTTCACTGCTCCAGTTCCTCCGCGTCAGCTTTCCTTTTCCAGCACACAGCCTCCTTGTGTCCAAACTTGTAGCAATATTTGCACCAAGGGCGTTCTAGACGTTTAGCTTTGGGTTTTTGCTCCTCAGGGCCAATTATCTGAAGGGGCTCCTTCTTGTCTTTGGTAGCCAGGCCCCGAGGCTTGGGCTTTGGATCCTCAATGGCTAAAATGCGAGGGCAGGATACTGCTCCACGAGAAACTTTGGGCTTATGGAAGTCAGTGACATTTAGTAACGCCTCCTTGATATCTTGAACAGTACATAAATAGCGTTTAAATGAGGTGATGTGCATCGCCAAAGGAGGGTGAGATGCCACATCAGTCAAAATAGCGGCTACAGCGTCATCCAAGGTCAACATCTTTGAAGTTAACAACGTCTGTACTACCATATATAATCGTTCCACAAAGGTGTCCACTGACTCCCCTTTTCAGATACTCATACGCATAAAGGCTTGCTTTTTCATGCTTAAAGCCTGTTTTGAGCCAAACGTGATTATGAGGGCCTCTTTAACCTTGGACCAGGTGCCAAGAGCATCCATATGTGGGACCAACACCTCCTGTGCCATGTGGCCCAAACAGGAAAGAATATGTTTGGCCTTCTGACAATCAGTCGCCCCTTCCATTGCCGCTTGGTAAATGTATAAAATTGAAGCAATGATGTCCTCGCCGGTGATAAACTTGTCTTTGAACGTCGGTTTGAATGAACTGAAGTCACCCCCAGTAAGGGTATGAATGGCTGGAGCTTCTGTTTCCAGGGTTTCAGAACGATAGTTTAACTGGTCAAAGGTGCATGAAAGGCGATTGGACTGGTCTTGCATGGCTTCAAGTCAGGTTTTCATTTTGGAGAGGGCTTCTTGGGGCCCAGATTTACATAGTCTCAGTTGAGCTTTGATCCCCAGTTTATGAGTTTCAAGGTCTTCCACTTGGCTCTCCAAAGCATTTACTTGGAAGCGGAGTTGTGACACCAACGAGCTTTGGGTTATTTGAGAAGCTTCCACGCCTTCCACGCGTTTCTTCAGCTTTTCTTTCATTTGTTTACACTCTTCATCGTCACAAGGGTGTGAGCTTGAGCCTTGTACTCCATCCTTGATCTGCTCATACTTCCACTCGACCTGCATTATTTGACTAAATACTTTTTTCAACAGCACAGGGCTTTCCAGAGAAGCTTTTATCACTTTTGCTTCGGTTTCACATTTAGTCAGGCGACGTGCCATGTATTTGGTATTTTCAAATGAAGCTTTGAGAGCTAGCTCTTTTTCTAGCTGAACAACCTTGGCCGCAAGGGTGGAGGTGGCGCTAGATGGTTCAAGCAGCAGATAACGTTTAGAGCTCATCAACACGTGAAAAGGCCTGGGTTAACTGTCGCTCCACCACAGCCACACATTGTTAATATTCAACTTGAGGAGCGGAGATGTGGTCTAAAAGGTCCCAGTGCATTTGCTCGTTATGTTTTTCAAGTTATTTAGCAAACTCCTCCAGCAACAAGCGAGTGCTAGTGGTGGAAGCGTTCAGTTCATCCATAAAGAACTTCATGGCCTCCTTGACATACTTTATGATCCCAGTGTCCATGGTAGCACGTCAATCATGCATCTGAATGATGAAGTTGCGATTAGCTTCCACACCAGATCTGACTGCTCCAAGGTGTTTGGAGGTCAGTTGATACAACTTATCATATGCTAAATTCAGAGCTGCATGAGTATCTAGGTGTTGATGTAGCTCTTCATGATGGCCGGCTAAGAGATGTATCATATGGACAAAGGCGGGGTGATCAAACTTGTGTATATAGGTGGTCAAATTTGTGAGCTGGCTGTAGGTCTCTGGGAGGACACTAGTCTCATAGAGAAGCAAGTGGCGTTCCTCTACCAACTACGCTCATTCACGGGATGCAATGTTGCCAGGGTTAAGGATGCCATAGGTAAGGTCTCTCACAGCTTTGGTGGCCATCCAGGTGATGCGGCGAGATTCAGGTATTAAAATGCGCTCAAATTATCCTTCTCCAGATGTCAAAGTGGTAGGGCTGTCCATCCGATCATTGTCTTCAACTCCTTCTCCATTTTGCACCCAGCGGGTGACACTCTCCATTGCTTAAATGCTTTATTAAAGTATACAGGGTGATCCCCTGTAGTGAGCACCAGTTTGTGGGATCTGTTGACGGATGCCACAAATATTTCTCAAAAATATAAAACTTACATTTTTTAAAATAACAAATAAAAGTAATAATAAACGCTTTTTCAAAGTTTTTTATTTTTCCTAATATTGTGTGGGGCAAGCCAGAAAAAGATCCCCCATTCGATGCTAGTATTTCATATTTTAACTAGTTCAAATATTGGGGCCCTGGGAATTTAGGGCTATAGTATTGAAAAGCTTAGTTGTCCGAATTAGGAAAGATAGGCTTCAGCCTATCAGAATGAGGGAAAATGTTCTGGGGTAGAACAAACCCGTGAGGTAAAGATTTGATAAATTGCACCCAATCACCAGTGGGTAAAATCTTCTCACCTCGGGGGACCTTGTTTTCCCAATGGGTATGGTTCCACTGAGAATCCGCCAGGGTCTTTTGGTCAATGGTGCTCATATCCTCATTAACCTTAGTATTGTTAGAAGATCGGACAAGTAATTGGCCAATTGTAGTAGTGGATTTGGGGGAATTTTTACCTCCAACAGTCTTTTTGAAAGTCAAGAAGGAGAATGTCTGACATCGCTATCCAGAACCTGCCCCACCCCATCGTTCTTGGCATGAGATGGTGGCACAAGTACTCCCCACATTTTGATCTGGAGGAGGGCCAGGTGATGCTTCACCCCAAGGATCAAGAGCCTATAACGTTAGAATTTTTCACCTCAGGCAGGAGCAGGCCTGGCGTGAACTCTGTTCACCTAAGGTGGAGAGGGAAAAGATACCAGAGGAATTCAGAAACTATAAACACCTGTTCCAGAGGAGCGTCGCTGCCACCTGCGCTCCACAGGGCCCCTTTGCATTCTCATTCAAGTTCAAAGGGGATGCTGAGCTCCCAAAAGGAATCCCAGTGTACCCCCTGAACCCCAGAGCGAAGGAAGCCCTAGACCAGTATGTGAAGGATATGTTGGAGCGAGGGATGATTGTGCCCTCGAAATCTCCAGTGGTGTCTCCCATCCTCCTGGTCCCCAAGGCCAACGGCGAGCTCCACTCCTGTGTTGACTACCACCGTTTGAACGCCATAACTGAAATGGACCCCTATCACATTCCGCTAATGGCGAACATCTCCCAGATGATCGCTGGGAGTCAGGTGTTCTCAATGTTGGACCTGTTTGACGCCTTCAAACAAGTGCCAGTTGTACCTGAGCACCAACAGTACACGGCATTCAATTGCCACTTAGGGGTATATGAGTACAAGGTCATGCCGTTCAGACTTAAGAATGCCCCAGCCGTTTTTCAAAGGACCATTGACCATGCTCTGGGCGACTTGATTGGGAAATGCTGTGTCACGTACATGGATGACATCCTGATGTACTCCAAGTCTCGCGAGATGCACAAAGAGGACGTCAAGAAGGTCCTCAGGGCACTAGACAAGGCTAACCTGCGACTAAAGCCCTCCAAATGTGAGTTCTACAAGGGCTCAGTACCTTTCCTAGGCAACGTTGTATATGAGAAGGGAACATCCATCTGCCTAGACAAGCTGGCGGCTGTGAAGGAGTGGGAAGCGCCAATGGATAAGACAGGTGTGCGCAGTTTCTTAGGGGTGGTGAATTTCCTGAGGAGATGCACCAAGGACCTCTCCTTAAAACATCTGTACTGCATACCCAGTTGACTGGGCAAGTCCCCTTTTCAATGGGGAGAGGAGGAAG
The DNA here is from genome assembly GCA_022478985.1 of Massospora cicadina. Taxonomy (NCBI): domain Eukaryota; kingdom Fungi; phylum Entomophthoromycota; class Entomophthoromycetes; order Entomophthorales; family Entomophthoraceae; genus Massospora; species Massospora cicadina. The sequence continues at coordinate 13,332 of JAKSZP010012371.1, forward strand.
AGAGGGCGTTCCAGGCCATCATGGAGGCCCTTCTCACAGCGCCAGTCCTAGAGCACCCAGACGTCAATTGTCCATTTATTGTGGAGACAAATGCGTCAAATTTCGCCATTGGGGCGGTCCTCTTGCAGACAGGGGAGATGGTTTGGAGCACCTGGTATTCTACTTCAGCAGGAAGATGCTACCAGCGGATACAAACTACCCCATCTATGACAAGGAACTCCTGGCAATCGTCGCAGCACTAGATGAGTGGCAGCAGCATCTGTTGTACGCGCGCCACCCATTCACAATCTGGACTGACCACATGGCCTTGGAGTTTCATAAGAGCCCCATAGGATGAACCAAAGATAAGCCCGCTGGCACTTAGAGCTGTCTCAATATGACTTCAAAATAGAATATAAGCCTGGGGAGAGCACTTACTCCCAGACTCACTTATCTGGGACCCAAAAATGACCTTTGCATAGGAGGAGCTGGATGAGTTCAACAAGCCCATGATGCTCCCCCCAAGTGTTTTCATCAATACAGGAAGAACGCGCCGACTAAACAGAGAGAATCTATACAGTCCAAAAATGCACCAATTTTGGGGACAAGGTCAGGAGAGAGATAGAGGGAGGGGACCCCAGTGAAGGCTACAAGAATTACAGGGAGGAGGGGGGCCTTATCCTGCACCATGACCGCCTATGGGTCACAACGCTCAAGCTTCAAACTGAAGTAATGGAGTTATGTCATGACCACCCCTTGTGGGACACCCTGGTGTGGGGAAAACAATTGAGCTTATACGCCAGTTTTACTTCTGGCCAGGCCTAGCGGGAACTGTAAGAGGGTATACCGCGCGCTGCCTTACCTGTGCCCGGTCAAAGCCATCTTGAAGCAAACTTGCGGGTAAGTTAAAACCACTGCAGATCGCACAAATGCCATGGTCCTCGCTGAGCATGGATTTCATCACTGGGCTCCCAAAATTGGAGGGCTACGATGCAGTCATGGTGGTGGTAGACTGACTAACAAAATATGTTGTTTTCTTCCCATGCACCTCTAAGGTCATGGCGAAGGACATGGCTGAAATCTTTGTGAGGGAGGTCTTTGCCCAACATGGACTCCCAGATGAGATCATCTAGGACAGGGGCCCGCAGTTCATCTCCAGTTTCTGGGATCACCTCATGGAAAATATTAAAACTAACCATTCTGTTATTCCACTTACCACCCCCAATCAGATGGCCAGACAGAGAGGGTTAATAAGACCCTTGAACAGTACCTACGGTGTTACCTTACCATGCAACATGATCATTGAATCAAGTGGCTGAAAATTGCACAATTTGCGTACAACAACCTGAAACACTCATCAACCAGAATGTCGCCCTTTTTTGCAAACCACAGGTATCATCCATGGATGATGGAGGGACACACTGGGGGAACAAACCCCACAGAAGATGATTTAGTGACTGAAATGAGGGAAAATCTTAAGACATTGAGAGCCAACCTGGAGAAGGCGGCGGAGGCCTAGAAGAGGAAGGTGGATGTGCATTGCTCTGAGGCTCCACCCCTCAAAGATGGAGATTATGTTTTGATAAATGCCAAAGACTACAAGCCTGGGACAGTGTAGAAATTTTGGACCCATTAACCTAGGACCCTACAGGGTCCTTCAACAGGTGAATGAAGTGGCATACAAACTAGAATTCCCAGAAGGATTGTGCGCGCACCCAGCTTTGCACATTTCGCAGCTCAAGAAATATGAAGGTCCCATACCAGTGAAGCCAGAGCCAGTCCAGTTGGACAGCCCAGGGGAGGTGGAGTACGAGAAAGAGAAGATTATGGACACCAAGATCGCTCACAAAAAGTGATGGTACTTGGTAAAATGGGTCAGCTACCTGATATAAGAATCCTCCTGGAAAACAGCCGCTGATTGCGCCAACTGTCCCCGGAAGGTCAAGGAATACTGGGGGCGCAGGGGGCTCTCCTTGAGGGGGTGATGTGACAGCCAATGTGCTGCCTGACCACCACATAGCCCTGACCCCCTAAGGCGGGGATTGGGGCTCTTAGTAATGGAGATAATATTAATAAAAGCATAGGGTTTGAGGGAAACAACCCTCATAAATGGTATTCTGACAAATCAGATGTCAATAAATCAACTAAACCTTGGAGAAAAAGTGACAAGGGTCGATATAAATGGTGACAGGGCCAATTAAAGGACGCCAATCTGAAGTCCAATGAACCAAACAATGAGAATGACAACGGCAAAGGGCATCCCAGCAAATCAGAGGCTTCCAAGCCAAATTATGCCAAAAGCGGCAGCATCAAGGACCATGGCATTGGGCAGCTCAGCGAATTAGGAGCTTCCAAGCCAGATTATATCAAAAGCAGAGTGTCAAGAACCATGGCTTCAGGAATCTAGCAAATCAGGAGCTGCCAAGCTGAATTATCCCAAAAATGGAAATTTTTGTGATAAGGTTGATATAAAAATGCTGAGCTCTAATTTGTCCCTGACGACCAAAAATATATGTGGAAAAGTTTCTGTAACGCCATGGGTACCCAAAAAATGGTCTAGAATGGGCCTAGACAGGAATATCAGAGGCTGAGATTCACAAAATGGGCCTGCAAATAGCCCACCATCTATGGACTCCACAGAAACAAATTTTCCCATATCCCCCATTTCATAATATAAAAACAACCAAGCGAAGGTGTTTAGGACAACTTCATCTTCTAATATACATAAATAAAACCTCAAATATCAAAATAAAAGTTAAAATTTCAAAATCATTTATTCCAATTTTGGAGGAAAAACTAGGATTTTGAGTGAAAAAAATGGACCATTCCTCGGATTTTGACAGAGCAGTCGCCTCCCTGTATGCTCTCTCTGGGGGACAGACTGTCCTCCTCAGTGTGAGCATCATCCTCACCGTGTTCCAAGGATACCTCAATCGCTCATCAAGCCAATGAACTAAGGCCTAACCACAGCAGCCCTCTCATGTTTGTGGGCCCTCACCTGGGCCCTCTTGCCCAACTGTTTCGTGGCTTGTGGAAGGACCCCATTTGTCATAATAATCAAATTGGAATCTGTTAAGAGCAAATAAAGTAAATCAGTTTCAAGCATGAAAATGCCCATCTTCCATGGCCCTTTATCATAGGTTATTGCAAGCCTGTCCCTGATAGTTACGAGCACAAAAAACCCCTTCCTAACCTAGTAGGACCACTATATGTGGCCTGGTCATGGGCACACCCATTCGCCCACTGGACAAAGTGAAGCTAATCTGCCAAGTAAAATGGCATTAGGAGGGGAAAATTGGTTGCAAAATTTGAGCGTGAGTCATCTTGCCAGGCTGGGATCAATCCGCTGCAGTAAAATTTCTGAATGCTGAATGGAGAAATAGAATTCCAAATGTATTCTTAATGGTGAATGCAATCAATTGGGTCCCCAATTTGATTTTGAGCTTATAAGGCAGCAGATCCTGACAGGTTCCGCTGTCACTCTATCTTTTTCTTTTCTAACCTTTAACATTTTCTATAAAACGATCCTTAAAAAATCTAATCTATTTGTGAATTTTAGAATCTCACCAGACATTTTGTAACTATGGTTACCAATTTTGGAAACCTGTAGTTGGTGCTCAAGCTGCCTTAACACTGATTCATCCATCAATATGGATGGCTGAACCGCAGATATTCTTGTTGGTGTTGAGGGTGCCCACTCTGAGTTCCAGGCCCGTTTTATTATTATCAGCACGCTCCATGGCAACTATCTCTGAATTCATAGTTGCACCAGCTGCCACCATTTAGATTATCTTGAGGGGTACTGTTTTGATCGTTGTTAGTCGCAAATTTCAAACACTCATCACTCCCAAAGGATATAAGTTACTTTAACCAGCTATATCAATGGTATTCTGGTTTAATTTTGGGTTTTAACTCATCAAAATTGGCAGGCCAGTCTCAGTTTTACAGCTTTCCATGGCACATATTGACCATTGATTAGCCTCCTAGTCCAATGAAACCAGTTTGATGAAGGCAAAGAGAGGTATGATCAAAGAATTTTTGGAATCGCTGATCTATGCTATTCATATGTGAGATAACTGAGACAGCTTTCCATGGAAGCAGCTGATGGATAGAAGACTGGACATCCAGTCTGAATATGTTAATGTCCAGTGAAAACCCTAGAATTCCAGGGGCTCAGTGGTCCTGGTGACTCTGGAAAGGGACGTTCTAGAGGTTACATGAGGAGTAAAGCTATTCAAACTTATAAGAAAGTCCTCCTTAATCAACCAAGTGGCTGAATTGAGGGCATATACAGGGCTTGTGAGGGCAACCCCCGGGGTGTGATTGGCAAGGAGGACAAATTCTCCTCCATGTTAGGCAGTTGTTGGTAAATGGTTAAATTAGGATTGGAATAATATGAGGATATACTTAAACAGATTGCATCAAGTCGGTGATAGATTTAAGGAAATTTGAAGTTGCAGAATGCATGACATTTGTGATGGATCAGCAATAATTAATAGGGATATGATTCTTCACCAGCTCAGTCATGGTTCAGAATGTCGCTGTATCAATAAATTGAAGTTCACACTGCCTGAGAATTGGAATCGTTTTTCAGATAGCAGTATGAATCATCAGATTGACTTGGATAACACTAGTATATAGTGGAAGGAAGATTACATGGTAAACAAAATAAGGGAAGTTTGGTTCATTCAAAAAGAATTTAGAATATAAGTTATCTTTGCAACCTACCTGTTGGGATTCTGGCTCAAATTAAGGATTTAAATAAATCTGATGTTTGGATTTGAACCAAATATAAAGATCTAGTCAAAACTATTGTCATGAATGATCTACAATTATCTTTATTAAAACCTCCCGATATCAGGATCCAATCCTGACCTATGCAATCAAATACTATTCAATAGAAGCCTCCCAATATTGGGGTTCAAACCTGATCTATGTGATCAAGCATGTTTGGAAGAAGTAACCAGAGTGTCGCATAATCTTTGGTTGCAAGATAGTCTATATTTTAGCTTTTAATCACTTGGGAATTTCCCCTGTATTTAATCCCTGATTTCATATATAACTTAGTATGAGAGAAAATAAATATTACACTATTTTTTGAGCATGAATTTGACTTTCTGATATTAAGTATCAGTGAAGATATACCTGAATGTGCCACTCAAAGAGCTTTTTCTCAAGAGTGAAGACTTTTGTAAAAAAAAGTACATATATTAAGTATCCAACTCCCAGGCTTTGGTTCCCTGGACTTTATAAGGGAACAGTTGATTTGAGACCCCCTTTGACATGACAAAACTGGTGCTCCTTGCCAGGTTACCCCTTGAGTTCCCAGCAAAATTATAATTACAATGAATGACAATAATTTGGTGTCAGACACCTCTTCAGATTGTGATGCCACTCGCCTCAGTGACTTGGTAATCAATATGCATATAGGAGAATTGACACGAACTCATAACCTTTTATTATCAACATTAATGGAGGTAAACCTCCCCACCCCTTCTATGGTGCATTAACAATTACAAATCTCAGACTTCTCTGAAGCTCTTCAGTTTCTCCTTGGGGGCCTAAAAATCAAAAGGTAAAGAATATAGAAGACGAGGCCTCATGGTATTGGCCAAATGATAAGTTTAACCAAAAGTTCCTCACTTGATGGAGAAAAGTCAGAGCAGGATATTCGAAGTGCTCTTTGTATCAAATCATACATTTCACCCTGTACCGTCTATTACAAATAGTTGGGTTCCATCATCAGGAACTACTTTGACATTTTTAGTTATTCAAGACTCTTCATTTGTAACTCCTTTAATTTTACCAGTCTTTCTCTCCCTTCAGCAGTAAGAATTGAAGTGCCATATTAGGATATTGGCAATCCATCAAGGGATGCAGGTTGTGTTAGCATGTCTTGATGAGAGAATCATGAGATTTGTATGGTTGAAGCTCTCCATCATTTCTGCCTATTAGAAATCGTTGCTTATAACCAGATCAGGGATTGTACCACAGGATTACAAAACTCAAGTTGATAACTTTATGTACTTTTTGAAAAACGCCTCCATTTTCTCAAAGAGTTAATTTATGGAAGTGAGATACTCAGGACAATATTTGTTCTTTCAGACCACCTGGGCTGCTGGTGATGCTGGCCCTCCATGAATGCCTGGCAGCCCCAGATTCCCTGGTTGCAACGGCATGCCCAGCTAACGTGGGTCCCCTTGGCCCTCCTGTATCTACCAATAATCCCAAAATCCTTGATGATCGACTCCAGTCATTCATTAGGCAAATTTAAAATCTCAACATCCAACTTGGACGCATAGCTCAAAGAGTGCAACTCACTCAGAATGGAGTGCCTCTCCTTCCTGCATTTTCTCTGGGTGCTCATCATGAACGCCTTAAAACATTGGCAACTTTACTTGCTGTAGTATAAGGCTTGAAGCAATGAATGCTTGCCATTAGGCAACATCAACTCAAACTTTGAGAAATGGCTGTTAGTTTAGAGAATTATTTTCAGCAGTTAACTCAGCTCTTCGCCACAGAATCAGCCCTTTGAGCTGCTCATGAGCGAGTAAAATTTATTAAAGATATAAATGATTTATAAAGTCAAGTGGATGCTCTCCACCCCCAAGAGTATTCCTGTGATACCATTTTCTCCCTATGTGAAGGATCACCTCCAGTGTTGGTCCATGTTGTTCTGCTGCCAACCCCTCCAAATATCACGTTTAAACCCTCATTCAAAGAGAAGTATGCGCCAGGAGAAGAGATTATCTTCTCTTTTCTATAATGTTATAAAAATGATGTAGAGTAAGCTATCAGTAACTAACAGCTCAAATATGTGACAAATTGCCTTAGCCGTGTAATCAGAACATCATGTAACTCATCTGATGAACTGTCATACCTGGAATGATGCAATTGCTGCTCTGTTTTGGGAGTTCAGTAGCGACTTAACAATATCCAACCAGAAACAGAGATTTATGGGAATCAGCCTTAATTAGGGAAAATCCATTAATGTGCACTCACCATTTCTATCTTGAGGCTCAGACTTTGGTCTCAGGGAATCATCTTACATTAGATGATGCTATCACCGCCTCTTTATTGGCATTAAAAATATGCCTAATAACCTACTCTATCTTAAAGTGGTGAAGCCCAACCTTACTTCTCTCCTGTATATCAAAGAAGCCATAATGGAGATCCCTGCCAATCTTTCAAAATCTACTTGGCCAATCCATCATAATAATAAGCCTCAGCCTCAAATGTTAGCAATTACGCCCCCAACTCGCCTACACCCAAGTTATTTTGCAATTATATCAAGAAAAACAACAGCACCATAAACTTCTGCCACAAACTTCGTTAAAGTAAGGCAGAAAAAAGATTATTCATCATAGTGCAAGAGGCTCCCTCTACTGATGACACTCAATTGTCCCAACCTTCTAGATCTATGCCCAGTACAATGGGTTGTTTTGTATCAGCTGCGACTGCTGAAATCAAAAATCTCTTACTAGTCAAGAGAATAAAGACCTTCAGATTTCTTATTTTACATTAATCAAATGCTTAATCTAATTCTCTCTGTAAGCTCCTCTAGTGAGAGACAAACCTTATCCCAAAAAAACTTTTAAACAAATTAAAAAGCACAGATGTTGAATGTGGCAAACTTCTCCACACATTTTGCTACAATTATCTGACAAAAGTTATTAGCCATTAAATCTCAATTCATATCTTCAGTGGTATGAGTAGAGGAAGTCATTAACAAGGTTAAAGTCCTGGGTATAATTGATATTGGCTCTCTGGTTAACGGTGTACCTCCCACCCTATCCAAAAAAGATCAAAATGGCTCTAGACTTAATTCATGAAGCTTAATATGGTATGGCGGGGAATCAGTCTACTAAGGCGATTGAGGCATATTCTGCCTTTCCCCTCCAATTCAGAAAACTCTTGATTACCGCTCCTGCTATCACATTAGAAAATAACTATGAATTGCTTTTTGGAGTACAACTAATGAAGGAGTTCAATTGCATTATTAGTCACTTTGAAAATACCTTTCACTATCGGGATATCAATTACCTCTAATAATAAATCTCCTGGTCTAAAATAAGAGGCCGAAAAGGAGTAAACCTGCTTGTCATCATTAAAGTTCTTTATTCTTTTGCTGAGGTTAAAAAGTAGCTCATAGCTGAAAATCGCAAAAAGTAGTCAAAAAGGAAACAGAAGAATAGATAGAATACCAAATATCTATTAATTTAAAAAGTCAATATTTATAGGGTGCATGGGGACACGGTGCCTTGAGGATCTTTGTGGCCCGTCCATTCAGAATCTTTCATGGCCTTCCAGATTGACCGCCTTCTTGGAGCACTCATTGTATTTTGCCGCCCCCATGACCAGATTGGTGGAAACTCCGCCTCACATGACTCAGGAATTGGGGATGAGAATCCTGAAGTCCTTTCATTCAAATAGGCTTAAGAGTCGATTCACTGCAGCAATATTCAGAAGTATGGAATTCAATTTGTTTTTCTCTCAAATATCAACAACGCCCCCTCAAGATCCTGCCATAGGGGAGTATACAGCTGAAGAAAATGACCATGCACCCAATTTGACCACGGTTTTTTGGTTGACTTCAGCAATGTAGTAATCTGACTTCACCCTATGAATGACCTTATAAGGTCCATACCAAAGAGTGTTAGCTTATTCTGTCGACCTCCAGGTCAATGGTGATAGAAGAGAACAAGTCACCTAATTGGAAAGTTGGTAAGGAGGGTCAGCTGAGAATAAATTGGGATGTCTCTCTTTCTTTAGTGGTGACAATGCCTTGTGTGGCTAAGGCTTGAAGCCAGACCATTTCATTAGCTAAGTCCCTCATAATTAATTCAGAGTTCTCAGGTGTGGAGGCCTCAAGATTTGGCTGGACGCTACTTGGTAGCCAAGGTTCAAGCCCATATAGGGCCTCAAATGGAGTCATCTTAATGACTGGGTGGCTTACCCTGTAGGCAAGCAAAGCGCTGGGTAGGTAGTGGTTCCAGCGAGCAGGATCCAAGGCGGCCAACTTTCATAAAATGGAAATAAGAGTTCCATTAGAGCGTTCTACCACACCATTAGTAGATGGGTGGTAAGGGGCAGCGAAACTCTGGGTAGTGCCAAGTAGCAAGGTAAGTTCTTGTACTACAAGTGGAGTGAATTTAGCCTGTTATTCAAAAGTAAGGTTTGGGGGAACCCATGCTGGGTGAAAATGGATTGAACAAGGAAAAGAGCTGTGGCCTTGGCAGTGGCAGCGGGAACCAAAATCGCCTCTACCCACTTGGTTAAGTGGTCCATGGCTAGGATATTATACTTATAATTATGCAACCCAGTGGAAGAGGGTCCACCACATCAATGCTAACCACATTGAAGGGCCAGTTGGGGTGATAACCGAGTCTTGGAATTGAGGATTGGCTTGGTATTGGGATTGGCAAGTCATACATGCCTCTAAGACCTCTTGGATGGTTTCCACTATTCAGTCCCAGTAGCATTGTGACTTCAGCCATTCTCGAGTCTTCTTAACTTCCCCGTGTCTCATAGTAGAATGGCCCTCTAGAATAACATCAGTTCAGGAGGAGGGGCGGACATCTGGGAGCCACTTCTTATTGACCTTCTTGTAAAGCAGCCCATCCTTAATTTGAGTGTCTCAAGTAACTCTTCAGAGTTCATCTTGGACCTCAGGAGTTTCCAACTCCAATTGCTCAGGTTGACCTATTAGATCATACAGCCAGTCCTCCTCGGGGGTCAAAGCTGCTAGCACCAGCATTCTGGAGAGGCTGTCAGCATTTTGGTGAATCATGCCTGCATGATAGACAATGGTGAGTTCATAGCTCTGTAGTCGTAAGGCCCACCTGGCTAATTGGCCATCTGAGTCCTTCATTTGCCTGAGCCACCGGAGTAAGGAGTGGTCTGTAACAATGGTAAAGTGAGTACCATTGAGATAAGGCCAAAAATGTTTGATGACTGGCAAGACAGCCAGGCACTCCCTCTTGGTAACACTGTAGTTCCGTTCAGCTTTACTCAGTGTCTTACTAAAATAAGCCACAGAATAGTCGATTTGGTTTTCATCATGTTGGGCTAGGATAGCCCTGATGGAAACATCACTTGCATCTATAAACAACAAGAAGAGTTGGTCAAAATGGGGGGACTATAATGGTTTAGTTTATAGAGCAGTTATCAAGGCATTAAAAGCCTGTTCTTGTTCAGGCCGCCATTTGAACGGCACATTATTCTGCAGGAGGTAGAATAGTGGCTTTTCTAAGTCAGCAAACTAGGGGATAAACCGACAATAATAGCTCACCATACCTAGCAATACTTGGATATCGCTTAAGCTTTGGGGGCGTGACATCTCTCTATGGCGTCGCCTTTGTCTGGAATAGTCTGGATGCCATCCTTGGAGACTTTTTGTCCCAAAAATTCAAGTTCTCATTGGAAGAAGGAGAACTTCAAAGGTTTAAGCTTTATAGAAGCCTTTTGGAGCCAATTGTAGACTTCCCTGAAATTCATGATGTGTCCATTAAAGATTTGTGAGAAAACAGTAATATCATCTTGGTAGACAAGAAATAATAAAAAGCTTTAAGTTCCCAAGGATTTCGTCCATGACATGTTGGAAAGTGGCCGGGGCATTACAAAGGCCCTGGGGCATCCTTGTGGGATTGAATAAGCCTTCATTGGCTATGAGAGTGCACTTGTCTCAATCTTTTGGGGAGAGTTCAACTTTCCAATATCCGCTGGCAAGGTCCATGGCAGAAAAGTACTGGGATCCGTCAAGCAGATGGAGGGAATCGTCAATTTGGGGCTGAGAATAACTTTCTTTCTTGGTGATGGGGTTTTGTTGCTGATAGTCCATCACCACCCTGTAGCTGCCATCCTTCTTCCAAACCAGTTGAAGAGGAGAGGCTCAAGGGCTAAAAGATAGTACCAGGAGTCTGGAATCAAGTAGTTGTTTGAGTTCCAAAATCACCTGTGCCTCTTCAATCTTGGTATTTTGGCAAGGTAGGGACTGGAAGGGGGAGCGTCCCCAGTTTACACATGATGTAAAACCCTGTTCATTTTTAAAGTTTAGGTCGAGGCTGAAAATAGGTCCAAATACTCCTCCATCAACTCTTGAACCTTGTGTTGTTGGTCATCCAAAAGGTCATTTCCAATACTATTGTTGACCAGGCTGACCAATGGAGGCGTCTCCAAGCCAAAATGCCTTAAGTCCGAAAGCTTTGACCATTTTCAATAGCCTCAACTGGTAGAAGTCGAACATAGGCGGCAGAGCTGTTTGGACCTACTATTTTGGGTTTGTCAGTGAGGTTGGCCAACAACATGGATATAGATCCGGCATAGGCTGGATCTAGGATCCCCAGGCAGGTTAGCACCTCTTTTGTGAATGGGTTTTCTAGGCCTCAGATTTCCAATAAGTATCCCAAGGGGATGTTGAAATGGACTCAGGTGTCAGCAATGACTTGGGGCTTTGGAGGTATTGTAGTCGCCCTAGGTAAGTAGATCGGCATGCCCTCTTGCCCATCAACAGCAGGAGGGGGCAATCAGACTTGGGAGCCCCTAATTTATATAAGCCATTTGATTCACCTTCACTCTCCATTAAAAAGGCTCAGACTTTGACCTAAGTCTTAGTATAATGAGAGGTTCAAAGATCAGGTGAGCCCAATGTCCCAGTAGGGATAGAAATTCAACAATATACTGTACCACCGTAGAATAGTCTCAGAGAAGCTGAGTTCTAAGAAAAGCTTATAACTCAGATTATCTATCACAATGGTGGGGTTATTTACAAAGAGCTTTCTAAATCGGATAGGTAGGAAAGTATAAAACCCTATGGATCTGTACACTGTGATACAGCTATGCCATACTCCATATCATGTGGCAAGTCCAGAGCGATCTTGATGCGCTTCATTAACTTAGATGATATGACGTTCATGGGGGATCCCCTGTTGACTATGGCATGGGCTGGAATTTTGTGAATCTAAACTGCGACATGGGTAACCAGACTTCCAAACTGGGGAGGTATCATGAGGAACATGGGAGAGTCATTGGAAGAAGTGTAAGCAGTATCAATTTCTTTATTATCATTGGATACCAAAACTTCTTCTCCAGGTATAACAGCTTCAGTTTCGTTCAAGATTATAGAGGATCTTTGAGGCTGGGTATAGGATGTCAGCATGGAGCGCCTTGTCCTTCATGCTGACGGCCCTTTTCCCGTCTCCTCAGAAAGTCGTTTCCAGCAGGTCTTGGCACTGTGTCTGAAGCCGTTATAATAAGTGCATTGAGGTTGAAAACTCTTCTGGTTTTTAACTACATGGACTCTAGGACGGTTAGAGGGGCCTGTAAATGTAGTCTTAAAGTGTAGAGTCGATGCAGGGATCTCATTAAGTGATTCCTTGATCCCCTGGATAAAGTTAACCCATTCTTCTACCCAATCATATGCATTTGAACCTCAGGGTAGGATCCCAATGCAGAAATGACAGCAGTATTAGTATCATCCAGGGTGGTACTATTTGTAGTGACTAAGGGGTGTGCTTGTGCATAAAAACAGCTGGAAAACTCCATGGGGCTTTCTCCTTTATTCAGTCAGATACCCATGAACGCCTGTTTTTGGTTATCCAGGGTTAATTGCTGCTGAACACTTGGGTTAAGGCTTTACAGACCTGTTCCCAGGTGTTGCACTCCTTCAAATGGGGGGTCATGATCTCCTGGGCAGTGCTATCTAGGCAGGAGTGGATATGCTTTACCTTCTGCTAGTTGGTGGCTTCCTCCATGGAACTCTCATATGCATACAGGAAGGAGACAATGCTTTCCTGGCTGGGGGTGAAACTTTCTTTAAAACTAGGTATAACGTTAGTTACAAGAGGAGTGGAGAGGGTGTTAACACAAGGGTTGGGTGCTGGCTCTGAGATCTCAGTCTCCGCATAGTAGTGGGAGGCCTGCTGGTCTAGCCATCACCGTAGGCCCTCAAGGTCCTCTTGGATAACATCCCAATTTTGGTTGAGGGGGAAACAGAAGCCTTATATGCAACTTGCTCCTTTAAGATTGAATGTCGGCGCTCTGAAGGTGAAGCTGGCTCTTGAGGGTGGTCAAATGGGTTTTAAACCCTCTACAAGTTTGTTCAATCTGAGAGATGCGAGTATCAGGAAGCTTTGTGAAGGTGCTGACGTTGTCCAATTCGTGTGGCAGTACCTCAATGGAGACCCTAAGGTCAAGAGGGACTCTGTCCAATCAGAGTTTTTATCCCTGAGCTACATTCCAAATTTGATCACATAGGGCAGCTAAGGCTGTTATCACTCCCTTCCGCCATGGGTCTTCAGGGCTTCAGGGGTGGGTGCTGAGGGACCTGGGGGCCCTTGAGGTCTTGGGGGCCCTCTGGTCCGTTGGGTCCTTCACGCCCTTTGGGGTCTTTGGGCCCCTTAGGTTCTTCAGGACCTGCACTCATTGAGGAGTAGTCACAAGAAGCCAGCTCCCATTAGTTGTTGCAGGGTCCATACCGGATCCTCGACTTGGAGGAGGCGCAGATTCTAAGTTGCCTCAAGAAGTTGGACTTTCCAATGAAACTGGTCCTCAAGACAGCCAGAGATCCCGCTATCTAAGACCATAATTTGATCCTGAACCTTGTTGATCAGCTGTCAGTTATCAATAATGGCCTCACATTTGTCATGGACAAAAGATGAGGCTGCATTGTAGAAATTGATGATATGTGAGTGTAAGCCCTGTGTGAGCCCCAGTTGTTGGGAGACTTCGTGATGGTGTAACCCAACCAGTTGAATTAGGTGATGAAAAGCTGGGTGGAAAAATTGCGAAGATAGCGTTTGGAACCCAGGTCAAGTACTCCTGCCAGCATCTGGGCCGAGTCATAGAGGTCCCACATGGTAGAGGGATCAGAAGAGTCATCAGAGCAGCTGGAGTGAGAGCCTACATAGTGGATGCCATTTATTAATTGTTGGATAATATCGTTAAAGTATCATACTGAAGTTAGACTGACTTCCATCAATAGAGGGCAGGGAGAACTGGAATGTGGCCTGTAATTCTAACCTCTCAGGCTGTGAGGGTGGTATTTCATATCAGGAGGCACTAACACTTCGAGCAACGCTTCTTGACTGACCAGCAGATTGATCTTCAGGGCTGCTAGTATTCTCCATTTTTCATGATAGACATTTTCACTTAGGCCAGCTTGGAGCCCCTGTTGTCAAAGCTAGTGACATATTTCCTGGAATTAACCGCCCTTCTAAAGCCAAGTCCAATAAGCCCTTGGGCAGAAACCAGAACCCCTAAGGGTCACCAATGATCTATCTAAGGTCATTGACAAAAAATGGGTTTTGGCTTTGCCAGCCAGGGCTGAGGAAAACAGATTATTTGAGGCAAAAGCCCAGGCGGAAATCGGACTCAAGTCCCAGAAAATCACAAGATATGATGTTACAAAATCTGGCCAAATTCGAAAATTATAATTTTGTTGAAAAATGACGAATTTGTAGCTCATATCAGATTCCAATAACCACTGGAATCTTTGTGAAGCAACCCCCTATAAATTAAGTCCCAAGATGAGAAAGGCTTTGCTTTTCTCAGATACTCTTATCACCCTAATAAAGTCTAGGAATCTTGGGAAAATTTCCTTATATTTTTTGTTTCTTGAACAAAAAAATATATAAAAACTTTTCTTTCTCGTTGCAAACACTTTTGCAGCCTATTCAATTCAAGACTAAATCTAATTTGATAATCTCACAGAGGAGATTAGTCTGCGCCCATGTCAGAAAGCAGTTGGGCAAGCAAGGTAAGAGGAGCAGGCGGAAGGCCCGCGGCCTCCAATGTTCAAAAACGCCCCGGAGAATCCGGTGGAATAGACAAAAATCTCAAAAAACTGGCGGTCACAATTTCCCCAGAGATAATCGCATGGCAAGCATGATGCAACCAGTACATCAACACGCCACACTGCCAACCATTTCTTCGGTAGAATTTGGAGTCCGTGTGTATCTGGACATCCAAAAAATGGCCTTATGGGAAAAATTTTATGAAGATGTACACAAAATTTTCCTGACCACGGTGTATGTTGCACCTCACTCCATGTCACGCGGTTGGCTGGACCTAGGTTTCGAAAGCAAAATAGCAGCAGATGAGGCTGCAGCGGTGCACATAGTGGTCAACCTCCCCAAAGGGCAACAGGTCGTCAAAACCAAATGCACCAGATGGACAAAATCAAACCAAATTTTCCTCACGTTTGACTTTTTGCCTACTACGGTAAAACGTGACATTTTGGAGCAACACCTGAAAGATGGTCTCGCCATATATGGCAAAATACAATCTTTTGAAATGCAACGTTTCACGCTGGTGCCACACCTGTGCACCGGCAAAGCCATCGCAGTTCTGACCCCAACTGAGGAGATCGCGAAGGACCTAACCCAGATCCCACACTCCACCTTTATTGACATCGCAGGGCATACCACCCACCCATTTTGGGTAACCGTGGACAGCGTGCCCCCCATTTGCACCCACTGTGACATGTTCAGCCATAAGGCGCATGCATGCCCCATCAAGGAGGGCGTCACATTCCAAGAGCATCCCTCACCGGCCATGGCCAGCGGAGAGGCGCACTACAAACCAACTGCAAGCACCAAGGAGGCTTTCCCGTGGGGAGCACAAGGCTGCTACCTATTGGTAAAGCCCATCTCCCCACAGGAGCGGAAGAAGGCCAAGCAGGCCCATAGGGCCGCGGCCAAGGAAGTGGCCAAGGCCACCACCACCATCCCACACTCACAACGCCAGGAGGACATTGAGACCTTCGCGGTGGAAGCAACTTAGGAATCCATCACCTAATCAGATTGGGAGGCCCATGCCGAGTGGGCCACTCAATCTGAGGATCCAATAGGAGATTCGATCTCACCCAATTGCTGTACCCAAGCTCCAGTCAAAACTGACTTGGGAACTATCCCAACTAAAAAAAAATTTTTGACCCGCTTGATGTGCACCAAACTCATTTGCACCGCAAAAAATTTGTCCAACGTCAGGAAAACAAAAAGTGAAGGCCAAAGCCAACGTGACCATTCTGCAAAAATTAACAAAAACCTCAATAGCATTGCTGCTAACACCCGTGCTGCTGTGAAAGCCCATGGGGACCTTGAAGAGGCTGGTGGGCCTGGGGGCCCACCCCCTCGCACCTAAGGTGCGAAGGGGGAAACCTTCACTCTAGGGACGTTGAATATTTCCAGACTCAAGGCCTCCCCATCCCAGGCTAGGAAACTGAGTTTTTTACAACACAATTTACCCGTGGATATACTGGCCATCCAGGAGTCCCACTGTCCACAAGGTTCTGAGGAAGCTTGGAAAACAATGCTCCTCCCATCCCTATCCTTTTGGTCAAAGCATGTGTGGGGTGCTAATTCAGAAAAATAATTTTTCAGATTCACATCCTCAGAAACATTCCTAAATGGCTGAGTGCTCATCATCACCTTCTCGTGGGCTGACGTTGCACATGCAATCATCAACATCTATGCCCTAAATGGTGCACACGAGCATCAGGAATTTTTCTCATCAGCCAAATTCCTCCCGCTACCCCCTGATTCTTTCCTAGTTGGTGACATGAACTGTTGGCTAACCTCACCAATGGACCGGTGGCTGCCCTCACCCCACGCCCCACAGGGTCACGTAGAACTACGCGTTCTAAAAGCCACCCTTGGGTTAATGGATGCGCTGCCATGACATGCCCCACTGCTTGAAAACATGACGCATCCCCACGTCCACAACGGCCAATTAAGGTCCATGACCCGCATCAACCTTATTCTAATGCTGGCAAAATTCCAACCCCACATCTCCCACTTCAAAACAATGAAAATAGAATTCTCCGACCACCGAATGGTCTCAATAACCTACCACTTACCCGTCACAGTTGCAAAGGCCCCACATTGGTGCAAAATCCGCCCCCCCAATCTCGCGTCGCCAGGATTTTCCACGTGGGTGGAAGAGGCAACTTTGGCAAATTTGTTTGTTGCACCATTTTGCACAGACCCCATTTCCACATGGGCAACTTTCAAAGAGGACACCATCTGCCACTATCGCCATCTCTCCTTCAGACGTTCATGAGCCACATTGGCAGTTATCTTGTGCGCTCTGGTGGAATCGGCCCACTTGGAGTCCAACATTCCAGCCACAGGATACAGCCCTGCATGGGGCCAGAAGTGGGCGGAGGCAGCCGCCCACCTCAATGCACTTGAAAGGCAACACAAACATCGGGTTTGTGTCCAATACAGGGCCACATGCATCACTAAAGGTGACAAGTGCACCGCATACTTCTTTAAAAAAATTTTCGCACCACGCCAGAGCGTGGCCTGCACACAGGTGTGAAGATCGGATAATTCCATTGTGGACACACCAGCCAAAGTGGCAATCGAAATGCAAAAATATTACTCCAAGTTATACTGAGCTGAACCAATTCAGCTGGCTGAAATGGCAGAATTTCTTGACCAAGCTCATATCCGCACCATTTTCTGATACCCAGAAATAATGAATTTAATTACTCCGAATGAATTATGGACAGCCATTCACGGTGTGCCAAACTGAAAATGCCCAGGCCCAGATGGCATTCCATATGAGTTCTACAAAAATATTTCAAATATATATCCCCATTGCTGCTAGCCTCACTTAACCAAAGCCTGTTGGAAACGCGCCTCCTACCAGGAGGACATGAGGCCTTTACTGTCACACTCTTCAAGAAAGGGGATAAGCTTGACTTAGCCAACTGGCGCCCCATTTCTCTAACAAACACAGACACCAAAATTTTAACAAAAATCATGGCTAACCATTTAGGGACTGTAGCATCTGCCACCATCTCCCCAGAACAATTTAGTTTCATCCCCAGAAGGTCGATTTGGGATAACGTGCACTCCGTGGCTAATGCATGTCAGTCCACAGCCTCTGGGGCACTGGTATTCTTGGACCAACAAAAGGCCTATGATAGAGTAAACTGGGAATACCTAAGGGCCTGCCTCCATCAATTCCGCCTACCCCCCGCTTCATAAACTGGGTAATGCTGCTCACGGAATCTGCAACAATAGCAGTGCGTGGCCCAGGCTTCCTAACGGAAGTAGTCCACAATCAAAGGGGCTTGCGACAAGGGGACCCCCTCAGCCCACTCTTATACAACTTCAGCCTTGACCCATTACTGCAAAATGTGAATGCCCAACTCACTGGGGTCCATGTGCCAGGCCAAACCCCAGTCAAGATGATGGCATTTGCAGATGATTGTGTGGGTGGGGGTGTCTAATAACAAAGATGCACGCGCGCTTGAAGCCCTCATCCAGGAATATTCCCTGGTAAGCAACGCGGCACTGAACGCCTCCAAAACCAAAATCATCCTCCTTGGTCAGTTTCAGAACTTCTGGGCCCCAGAAATTAGTTCCCAACCTGGCCCATCTGCTCGCCCACGTCCACGCCTTACTAACTCAACACACACCGCTTCACTGGTGCTCCCCTTCGTGCCACATCCTACCATAGGACCAGTGCGCCATCTGGGCATGTGGATGGAGGCAGGCGGGTATGCATCAGCAGTAATGGAGTGCCATATACTGGACAACGTGACAAAGCGAATCGCCTCTCTCAGAGCCCACCCTACTACCCTCACTGGCAGGGTTGTTCTTGCCAACTTTATGCTCCTATCCAAAGTCTGGTTTGGAGCCCACGCCATCCCCTTCTCCCCAAGCTTCTTCAAATCCCTGTATGCTTTGCTGCAAGGATGGCTTTGGTCAGGCCGCCCTCCACCAGTACGGCTAGAGGTCATGTTTGGCCCTCATCATCAAGGTTGCATGGGCCTGCTTGACTTCAAAGCCCATGCTACCAAGATCCTGGGCACCTGGATCGCGGCCGTCACCGCTCCTACACTCCCATCCCAACACTGGTCCCGCGCGGCCCGCTCCAACTTCTCCCAAGCCTTGGGCCTCAACAATCCATCAAACCCCCACTCCCTGATGAAATACCTCGCATCACACACATCGGCCACAAGTCCTCACGGGACTAAAACCTACTACAAACGAATCCTACTCTCCATGCAAAGCGCAGAGTGGAGAATTTGTATTAGCAGACATACAACCCAAAGAGGCCGCCCCTCTCCTCAGTTCACACAAGAGGTACAGGGGCTACCCATCCATAATGGTGTGATCCCCAGTCGACCCCATGTCCTATCCAGGGTGGACTACCTGGACATGATGGACATCCCTTATTCCACTGAGACCCAAAAGACTATCTGGAAATACGCACACCATCCTCTGTTGCAGCCTCAAGTCCGCTCACATGTGTGGCGCTGCCTGAGGCGGATGTATCGTACAGCTGAGCGCCTAACGCTTTACACTCATCCTGTGTCATGTGTGGCCAGTATAGAACGCTGTTCCACCACCTGGAGAAGTGCCCCACCTCTAAAGTGATATGGCGCGAAGTTCAACGTCTGCTGGGCCAGGATCAAACGCATCCCTTCAGTCTGTCAAGAGATATGTTTGCTTCATCAATGGCCTCCCCCTTCCACCCTCCCTCTGTGCTCTGGTGGTTGCAATCGCCATGTGGACTATCCACACGATTGTCTTGGATGCCATCGCTGGCTCCATCCCCACCCTCCCAGAAGCTGCCCACAGATTCTGGTCTCATTTGGTGGACCACTTTCAAGCGTGGATGTTTGGATACCTCCCACCACATCGCCGACAGCTGGTCTCCTCCTGGTTCCCAGTCTGGTTCATCAAATCAGACCCCTTCCTCCACACGTGCTCAATAGTGGCTACGGCCCCTTCACACGTTCCCTCCCCCTCCCCATAAGTAGCGTTCCCGCTGGCAACAAGAGATAGCATCGCTTCTCTGGGGTGCCTCCCCTGGTACTAAGTTTATCTTTCCTGAGTCATATTCGGAAGTGTCCGTCCCATGGTCAGCCTTCCCTGCGATAAATTCAAACAAAAAATATATACTTCTCTGACGATCTGTGATGGCTGGAGTTCGTTTTCCACTCTTGTTTGCACCCCCTGCTGTACGTGAGCCCTCCACCCACTCCGCCACCTATTCCGCTGGCTCCGCCTCCTCATATTTCTCTGGACTTAGCCTTGGATTTTACGCCACCCTTCCCAGCTCCCAGAGCCTCTTGTCCCTGATGGTTGTGGTCTGTTTGGTGTGCGTTTTGCTCCAAAATTTATATGGAAACACAATACTGACCATTTAGGACGTCTCTTTGTTTTGTTGGGTCACTTGGCCTTGTTGTATCACCTTTGGCCTGTGTCTTTCCCTCCAGCGACCTCCTGCGCTCCAGTTTCCCTGACATTATCTGAAAAATCCTGGATTTTTTGTGAGTTTCTTCCACTGTTGGGTGGCTAGAGTTAGCCCAATCCTCTCAGAGTTGTCACCCGTTGAAGTGGTCCTACTGGGCTGGTACATTTGTATCCCTTCTGGCCTTAATTTTACCTTCCTCAAAGGGTGTGCTGAGGTGTTGCGCGTCTCCCCTCACTCAAGACGCTCATAAAGTGTGCAGTACCTGCCACTACCAATCTCACTCTCCACTTTTCATGTGATTCCAAATTTAAAAATGAGATCTTCAACACGTTGTCCAGCCTTAGGGACCTGCCAGAAGTCTCAAGGCAAGGACTTAGCTGACGTCCTCCTCCTCCAGCTGCTGCTCTGTGAGATTTCAGAGGGAGCTCACCAATGGTTACTCTCCACAGGTGAGAATAATAGATCCCTCCTGGAATCTCTACCAGCGTTGGAAACCTTTGTCAAGCCCTGCGAGTATCCCCTGCTACCTTTGAGGACTATAACTCATTTGTACACTTGTCCCAAGGAGACCTCACTACAGCTCAATACTTGCACCTGTTTCAAGAGCGAGCATCAATGTTGGAATCTCTTGAACAGTTGAAAATGGCCCTTCTCCGCAAGTCCCTAGATAATACTGGTGCTTCCCTTGGCATATGGGATAACCCTCCCCCCTCTTTATCTGGGACATGCTCCATCCTTGCATCCCTGTTGTCTATCAGCCTCTGTGTACCAACAAGCCTAATTGTACCGCTGAACTTCAGATCCTAGAACTTGATGACTCCAACACTGTGGGCACCAACATATTTCCAATCCAGTGGTGACATATCCAGCTGAGACACTGGCCATTATGGACACTTCCAACCTGATTCTAGAATGCCCTACTTCCATACTCTCCCAGTACCGCTTGGAACCAGCAGTGAGCTCGCTGGAAGGTGAGACTGAAATCTCCATCATAGGTGGGGTTCCCTCACTACTGGCCCTGCACCGCCGCGCTCCATGGAGTACCCCTTACTTTTGTCCTCAAAAGTAGAGGGGGTTAGTAAGTCTAACCCACTTGATTCAGAGCATTCACTTCCTCCATGGTATGGACCTGCCGTTGCCATTTTGGAACCTATGCCTTCTGTTCAACCTGTCATCACAGTTGGCCCAGTTGAAAAACTCTTTCCTATCACTTCATAGTCACCTCTTGTGGCGGACTCCATTCAGAAATGTGTAGAGATCCATGAGAGGATGATTGAAGAAGAGACAGCCATGGCTGACCCCACCAAAAGCTTGGTTTTCCTTACTGGTGTAGTCTTATGTGATAAAGACCTTCCTCCTGCCGAACATAGAGCATTAAGCTACCCCACACCATTTAAGTCCCGTAGACAACTTTATGTCAATGTGAAGTCATACAGAAATTTTTTAGGGGATACTCCAAATCATACGCCGCCCTCTGGGCTTGGAGCCATCCTGTTATCCCTTGGCTCTGATGGAAATATACCCTCCTCTGCTTACTTCTTGTTCATGGCTACTTTTTCTTCTGCAGGGAAGAGCTTTCAAGCACTCGCTTTGGTGGACTCTGGTTCAACTGAATACTTCATCCGCCAAGAGTTGGCAGAGGCCCTGGAGCTACCCCTGGGAGTTGGTCAGTTTGTGAAGAGTGTTTCATCTCAAACCATTTCAAGTTACCGTGTATTAACCCCTGTCCCTTTCATTTCAGTTTATGGTTACTTTGTTGAGAGCTTCTTCTCGATAAAGAACCTCCTATACCCTGTTATCTTAGGAGTTGGCTGGTGGCGCCGATTTGACATCACCACTAACCTCCTAGACTCTACCATGAATGCACAATTTTATGGTGGTTTAACAGTTACCATTCCTTGCTTAGATGAGAGAGCCACGGTGCTCCCCAGAAGGTGGGGCCCTTCTCCTAAGGTGGGCCTAGCCTCTATTCAACCTACTGACGCCCTGACCCCAACACTTACTCTACCAGAATGCATCCGTGGCTATGTTGATCTGTTTGATCCCACTAAGGCCCACCCACTCCCCAAGAACACCAAATTTGACTTTGAGTTTAAGTTGACCATGGATCTCGTCAAGATGTCCTCTCCAATTTACCCCTTGTCCCTGAGGGAGGAGGCTGCCTTGGATGCTTGGGTAGACGACATGCTCTCTAAGGGTCAAATATCCAAGAAATCCTCACCTGTGTACTCCCCCTCCTGTTTGTAGATAAGTCTGATGGCTCACTTTGTCCCTGCATTGATTATGGCAATCTGAACAACGTACCAGTGCCTGACCCACATCCGCTCCCTCTGGAGCAACCGATTGCCCATTACGTGGAGAAGGCTAGGGAGTTCAGCAAGCTTGACTTCCTTAACGCTTTCAACCAGATCCACATTAAAGAAGGCCAGGAGTGGTTGACCACTTTTCGCACTTGGAAAGGTATCTACCAGTTCAGGGTTATGCCGTTTGGTTTGAAGAACGCTCCCGCCTGCTTTCAGAGGCTCATTGATGCTGTCTTGGGAGACCTTATGGGTACAGGCACGATTGCATACATGGACGACATACTGGTCTTTTCATTAGATGCAGAATCTCATGCCCGCCACCTTGTGTTTGTCATGAAGAGACTTTCACAGGCAAACCTTACAATTAAGGCTAGCAAAGGCGAGTTTTCCAACCTGAGGTTGAGTTCTTAGGAAACATTATATTCTCCCATGGTCACATGATCGCCCCAGATAAGGAAGCAGCTATCCGTGATTGGGTTATCCCCTCATCTCTCACAGAGTTGCGCAGCTTCCTTGGGACATGTAATTTCCTCAAGAAGTACACCCCCAGCTCTCAGAAGTTGCCGCCCCTCTCTACAACGCTTCAGGGAAGAAGATTTTTAGTTGGACCAATTAGTGCAACGTTGCATTTCACGCCGTCAAGTCCATACTATTGTCCAGCCCGGTGTGGTACATGCAGACCCCAGCCGCCCCTTTATTGTCGCCACTGATGCTTCTAAATTTGTGAAGGGAGCTGCTCTGCTACAAGAGGGGGAGGATGAAGTGGAACGGACTGTTGCTTACTTTTCTAAGAAAATGACCCTGGCGCAGCTCAACTAAGCAATATATGATAAGGAACTCCTTGCAGTTTTTGAGGCAGTACAACACTGGCGCCACCATTTGCATGGGTCCAAGTGGCCATTTGCTGTCCGTACTGACCACAAGGCATTGATGTACTACCACGCCCCCCAGAAGCTATCCCTTCGCCAGTCCCGATGGTTAGAAATCCTGTCAGTGTTTGACTTCAAATATGACTTCATTAAGGGCACCCATAACATGTTACCTGATGCTCTATCTCGAAACCCTGCCCTAGCACCTGACCCAGCACTAGTTGACGCCCACAATACCCAGGTGTTGATTAAGCCGGAACAGGTGAAGGAGAGCCCACTGTCCAACCCCCGCTCTGCTTATGATGGAACCTTTGGAAGGTGACGCTGACACCCCTTCCCGTGTTAGGTTGTCCCAACCTTCGTCAGCTGACTATGATAAGATTAAGCAGGCCTACCATAGAAATGGCGAATCCCTGGACAAAGGCTACCAGTTGATGGATGGTGTCATCCTCCATCAGGGAAAGTGGTGGGTACCTCCTGGACCCTGCGTGAGGAAGTGATCCGTGAATCTCATGACCCTCTAACTGCTGGCCACCCTGGCAAGGACAAGACGCTTGAGTTAGTCCGCCGCTCCTACAGTTGGAAAGGTATTGCCACTGATGTGGCAAATTTCACAAAGTCCTGCTTGACGTGCAACCATTCAAAGCCAAGCCGCCTGAAGAGTGCTGGATTTTTTGTTCCCCTTCAAGCTGCTGAGGGCCCTTGGACATCAGTGTCTGTCGATTTTATTGTATAACTTCCCTTGTCCCAGGGTTATGATGCAGTAATTGTTGTGGTAGACCGTTTCACAAAGATGGCCCACTTCATCCCCTGCAACACCACCATTACTTCAGTTGAGACAGCCCGCCTCTTTGTAGATCACATCTTTTGCTTATATGGTCTCCCCAAAAAGATTCAGTGATTGAGCCCACTATTCACCACTCACATCTGGGAAGCCCTGCTTTCCATCTTCAGCATCCGTCCATGCCGCTCCACATCCTTCCACCCCTCAGTCAGATGGACAGATGGAGAGGGTGAACCAAGTTTTGGAGCAATTCTTGCGTAGTTATCGCAATGCTGAACAGAACAATTGGTCCTCTCACCTCCCACTGACGCAATTCGCTTATAATAACCTTACCCATGCCTCTACAGGCACTTCCCCCTTCTTTGAAAATTATGGTTACAACCCCAGTTTCAACCTAAGTCCGTGGATTGAGTCCAACGTCATCACTGCCAATGATCGCGCTAAAGAGCTCAGGGACATACATCAGGCAGTGAAGGACCATCTCGTTGATGCTGTGAGGATCTACAAAGCATATGCTGACTAAAAGCGCCGTGAATGACCTGAGTATAAGCCTGTTGACTTGGTCATGATCAACGCCAAGACTCTCCACCTGATGCAACCCTGCCGCAAGTTAGGTCCCAAGCGTGTTGGACCCTTCAAGATCCTCAAGAAAGTTCGCCCATTTGCTTACCAGGTTGACTTACCCCCCTCAATCAAAGTGTTCAGCACCTTACATAAATGCCTCCTGACCCCCTTCAATGGTCCCATGCCACCTCACCCAGATCCCGTGTTAGTGGATGGTGAACCCCAATATGAGATTTATGCCATTCTTGCTTCTCGCCTATTCCGGCGCTGCCTGCAATACTTGATGTCCTGGAAAGGATATGATGAGACAGAGAACAGCTGGGTATCTTATCAGGACATGACCAATGCTCAGGACCTAATTCATGGCTTCCACTATAGATTCCCAGATGCCGCAGGACCTGCCACCCAAGCCTCTTTAGCTGCCATGAAGTTACCCACTCCCCACAAGAACTTTGCCTTGGCCAATGTCCCCTCGGGTGGTGTAGAACCCCATCCAAGAGCGGAGGGTGATGTCACAGCTAGTGACATATTTCTTGGAATTAACCGCCCCTCTAAAGCCAAGTCCAAAAAGCCCTTGGGCAGAAACCAGAACCCCTAAGGGTCACCAATGACCTATCTAAGGTCATTGGCAAAAAATGGGTTTTGGCTTTGCCAGCCAGGACTGGAGAAAACAGCTTATTTGAGGCAAAAGCCCAGGCGGGAATCGGACTCAAGTCCCAGAAAATCACAAGATATGATGTTACAAAATCTGGCCAAATCCGAAAAATTTTGATTTTTGTTAAGAAATGACGAATTTGTAGCTCATATCAGATTCCAATAACCACTGAAATCTTCGTGAAGCAACCCCTATAAATTAAGTTCCAAGATGAGAAAGGATTTGCTTTTCTCAGATACTCTTATCACCCTAATAAATTCTAGGAATTTTGGGCAAATTTCCTTATATTTTTTGTTTCTTGAACAAAAAAATATACTTCTCCGACGTTCTGTGATGGCTGGAGTTCGTTTTCCACTCTGGTTTGCACCCCCTGCTGTACGTGAGCCCTCCACCCACTCTGCCACCTATTCCGCCAGCTCCGCCTCCTCATATTTCTCTGGACTTAGCCTTGGATTTTACGCCACCCTTCCCAGCTCCCAGGGCCTCTTGTCCCTGATGGTTGTGGCCAGTTTGGTGTGCGTTTTGCTCCAAATATTTATATGGAAACATAATACTGACCGTTTAGGACGTCTCTTCAATTTGTTGGGTCACTTGGCCTTGTTGTATCACATTTGGCCTGTGTCTTTCCCTCCAGCGACCTCCTGCACTCTAGTTTCCCTGACACCTGTACTGAGCACCACATTTGTCAGCGTTACAGTTCTTTAGACTGTTGCTGAGGTTCTAAGGTGGCTCAAAGCTTAAATTCGCAAAAAAAAGTAAAAAAAGGAAGCAGAAGAATAGATAGAATATCAAATATTTTAATAAATAAAAAGGTGTTGATATTTATAGGGTGCATGGGAACACGGCGTCTTGTGGATCTTCATGGCCTCATCCATTCAGGATCTTTCCTAGCCTTTCAGATTGACCGCCATCTTAGAGCCCTCACTGTATTTCACCACCCCCATGACCAGATCAGTGGAAACTCCACCTCACGTGACTCAGGAAGTGGGGATGAGAATCCTGAGGTCATCTCCATTCGAATAGACTCAAAAGTCAACTCATTAAGCTCAATTTGGATATGGGGAATTTGATTTGTTTTTCATCTCAAATCCTGACACTGCTTAAGAAAATATCCCAACTCTATTTGCAAAGTATAGTACCAAAAAGGGAGAGGCAAAACTAAGCTACCACCTGAGGCTGTGGATGCTGAGGATAGATACCTATGTATGCCTCCATCCCATTAATATACCACCTGGTTCTCTAGTTATTATAAACTAGAATTAAGATTCGCATTACTTCTTACCAAGTTTTAGAGGTATATGGACACCCTAACCCTTCTATCAAGGAAGCGCTGACCTGTCCTAGAATTTTAGACCCCACATATGGAAAGTTATCTCCAATTTATTTGGAAATTTAATATATCAGTGTAATGTTCAAATGACATCATAATGGGGACCAACCCCAAGGATAAGGCTGGGCGCCAGAAGGCCCAGAAGGTGAAGCTTCAGGCCCTCCCTGACCTCAGGCACACATTGGACCAACGCTGGGTACAAGCTAAATATGCCTAGGTTGGTACTAGTGGGGTGTCTAACGCCCAGCCCCTTACGTCAGCCCCAGGCGTTAAAGTGGATTGTTTACACAATTAACGCGGATAGTTCAATTTGGTTAGTCAAGGTTGGGGTTTTGAAACCCATTCCATTTATGAAATCATGCATTCAGGTCAAATCAAGCTTCAATCAATTACTCAAATGAAGTCAGTTGCAGTGTTTTCTACCAATTTGGATGGTAGTCTGTGCCTATTGGTGGATTGGTGCTTGGGACCACTTTGGCAGACCCCAATTTCCCCTGAAGAAGTTTAATTATGTTTTCCCTGACCAACATTCCTTGTTGGTCGACTTCTCAATAAACATTTCCCCATTTTTCCTGTTTATTTATGATATCTCAAATGATCCTGTGCACTGACCTCTTCGAGGAGGTCTCACGCTACCTTAACCACATTTTATATACAATTAGGCTATCACCTAGTGCACCGTTGGTTCGCCCAGGTTCCCTCCAACCTGGGACATTTACCATTTCTCCCTTTGTGCATCATGCCTTTTTTGGTTGGGTTTTTATTTTAATAATCACTCGCTTTGGCTTGAGTTATTATTGCTCCAGCACCCTCTGCTGGGCAATAGTGACTTTTATTCTAATGGCTAGTTCCCTGGCGTTGGCTCTGTGCACCAAGCACTACCACACTGGGAACAGGTGAGTTATAGACACTCTCCTTACATTAGTTGACCAACCCCTTAAATCTATTGAATGAATTTTTTCCATGTGAAACTTTTCCAAAGTGGAAACGGTTGGCGCCAGCTGTAGCTTTGGCTGTAGTTAGCTGCACTGCTGTTTCCTCTTTTTCCTGAAGGTTGGAGAAACTCGGCGCTATTATGGTTGCCTCCAACTGGAAAGTATCTACCCTTCATGCTTGTACCTGGTGGATACAGATGCTTCAAGGTCCAAAAGTCATGATTCCCCAACTTTCCGCCAAAATTATCAATTTTATAAAAATAAACGAGTTTTACATCGACAGCGCCTTCAGACAATGCTGGCAGAATTGGTGCAGATGGGCCTGGGAGTCTTGGCCTTGGATAAAGTTGGGCCTTCAATTGCAGTTGGGGGAATAGGGTCGTTCACATCTAAAACGCGTTTTATGACAAAATCCTTATCTAAACCTCTGAGCAGTTTATTAGCTTTTATGGCCTAGATGAGGACTCTATTCCAGTATACCAAATAACCCCTGGGAACCTTCGTTTGTCCCTACCATGATCTGTGACACTCAGGAAGTGGAGAAAGAACTTCGTTTTAAATACAATAAAGTATATGCACCTGCAGAAGGCATGGTGAGGTATGTGGCCTCAGTAGTAAGAGTGGCCAACTATCCCTCCCCCTTATATGATTCCAAAACAGACCTTGATGGTGTGCTAGTGCCAGAGGAGGGTTTGTTGATGATGTTCTGGCGCTGTCTGTTATTGATCAAGACCATTTGGGGATTTTTCTACTGTCTGCTACCCTTTCATCCCCTTTAGGGAAATTCAGCACCACTGTACTGGTGGATACTGGCGCCTCTAATAACTTTATGGACCAAAGCCTAGCCGACTACCTTGAGCTGAGTTACTTGCCAGGTGGTATGGTTAGGGGTGTCCCAAGGTATTCCCACTCTGAAGATTAGGGGAACAGTGGACTATCAGGTTGGCAAGTACCACTTGTCCAATCCCTTCCAGGATGTCAAAAACCTCTTGTTCTCTATCATTTTGTGAGTGGGTGGTAGCGTAAGTTTGACTTTAAAACAAACTTAAAAAAACCCTTTCCCTAACATTAAAGAATGGTCACACCCTAGCTGTTCTTTTGTCTAAGGCTGACGCTCAGGGTGACTTGCCCCACTGGCCCCACCTTCACCCTTATAGCCTTGCCCCTTTGCTGAAGCCCTCAGTGGAAGTTCTTATACCTTCTTGCTTGGAGGGTTTGGAATCCTCTTTTGATGCAGCATCCACCACTGCACTCCATGAGCACTCCGAGTACAATTGTGACTTCAAGCTCACTGTGGATCTGGTGCATATATCTTCCCCCATTTACCCATTGACTGTCCGGGAGGAAGAGGCGTTGGATGTGTAGGTGAAGGAACAGTTAGCCAAGGTGCGATTTTTCATCGTACCTCCCCTGTATGCTCCCCACTTCTCTTTGTTGAGAAGTCTGATGAGACTCTATGCCCATGCGTAGACTATGGGAACCTCAACAATGTCACTGTACTGGATCTACATCCCATCCCTTTAGATTCTAAGATTGCATGCTATGTGGAGAAGGCTAAGGTTTTCTCCAAGATGGATTGCCTCAATGCGTTCAATCAAATTCAAATTAAAAAAGGGCAAGAGTGGTTAACTGCATACCATACCAGAAAAGGATCTTCAGTTTTGGGTCATGCCCTTTAGGCTTAAGAATGCCCCTGCTATCTTTCAACGCTGCATTGATGAAGCGCTGGGGGACTTGTTAGGGGTATGTGCGGTTGCCTACATGGATGATATCCTGGTGTTTTCCCATAGATCCAGAGTCTCATGCAGTTCACTTTTGGCAAGTGTTGGAGAGGTTAAAGGCAGTCAGCCTTACACTGAAAATTAGCAAATGTGAATTTTTTAAGTCCCAGGTCACTTTTCTTGGCAACGTCATGTTTGAGCAAGAACACATGATAACTCCAGAAAAGGAGAAGGCTATTCGTGAGTGGTCCACCCTCACCTCAGTCAAGGAATTGAGGAGCTTTTTGGGGACGTGTACGTTCCTCAAGAAGTTCACACCCAATCTTTCTGATATGGCAGCTCCCTTATACAAGGCTAGAGGTGCCAAGGTGCTTCAGTGGTCCCCCGTTTTGGAATATGCTTTCCAAGAAGTGAAGTGCACCCTGTTGTCCAATCTGTTCTTTGCCATTTCGACCCTTCAAAAGGATTCATTGTGTCTACTGATGCCTCCAACTTCGCCATAGCGGCCACCTTGTTACAAGTAGGCGAAGATGGAATAGAGCATCCAATGGATTTTTTTCTAGGAAAATCTTTGCCTGAGTGAATTACGCCGTTTATGATAAGGAGTTGCTAGTAGTGGTGGAGGCGCTGACATAAAGGCGTCACCACTTGCATGGCTCTACCCAACCGTTCTGTGTATGTACAGATCACCGTGACTTGCTGTACTACCGCGCCCCTCATGTCCTAACACCACAGCAGACCCAGTGGCATGAGACCCTTGCTCAATTTTCCTTTTCTTATGAATTCACCAAGGGCAAGGGTAATGTTTTGGTGGATGCTTTAAGCCGCAACCCTGCTTTAGCCCCTGATCCCATGGAAGTAGAAGTCCACAACACACATGTGATGATTCCTCCAGATAAAATTCTTTTCAACTACCCTCTCCCCAGGCCAACGGGCCAGCGCTTGAACCTCTGGAAAACTCAGAGGCTAATATGGTTATTCTTAAAGGTTTTCCTTTCTCAGCCACTGTTTACCGCATATACTATGGTACTTGCTTATAGCGCTTTAAATCAAAAGGATCTATCAAGGGGTTATCATGTAAAGGATGAGATGGTGTGGTTTCAGGGGCGCCTTTGGGTACCTGCTAGACCACTGCGCCTTGAAATCATCCGGGTCCATCATGATGAAACCACCATTGGTCATCCTGGTAAAGCAAAGACCTTGGAGTTGATGTGTCGCACCTACAATTGGAAGGGCTTGCCTGCTCAAGTGGGACGGTATTGTAAAGAGTTCCTGATCTACAATCAAATAAAACCCAATCGTCAACCTTTAGCAGGTTTTTTGGTACCAGTCCATAAATCTGAAGGTTCTGGACTTCCCTATCAGTGGATTTCATTGTAGAGTTACCTGCCTCTGATGGTTACAATACCATCATGGTGGTGGTGGACCATTTAAAAAAAGTTCACCCATTTCATTCCTTGCAGAACTACAATAACCGTGGCTGAGATGGCTAGGCTCTTCGTCACGCATGTGATTGCACTCCATGGGGTGCCCCAAGAGATTATCAGTGACCGGGGACCCCGATTTACCTCTCTTTTCTGGGAAGAGTTATGTAAGATTCTTCAGATTCGCCCTTGCCGTTCAACTGCCTATCACCCCCAATAAGATGGGCAGACAGAGAGTGAGCCAGTGCTTGGAACATTTTCTGTGGTGTTACACTGCCGTGGATCATTCAGATTGGGTTTCTCACCTCCCAATGACCCAATTTAGTTACAACAACATAATGCATTCTTCTATCAGTTGTTCCCCTTTTTTCGCCAATCATGGCTTTAACCCCGCCTTTAACATGGATCCCAAATGTGGTTCTAAGGTTGAAGCGGTGGTGGACTTTGCCAAGATTATCAAGAAGGTCCACCAAGGAGCTTCCACAAGTTTTGAGGCGGTAATGCAAGTGTATAAGGAAACGCTGATGGTAAACGCTGAGTGGGTCCCACGTATAAGGAAGGGGATCTTGTGATGCTTGATGCTCATAAAATCCCTTTCAAGCATCCATGCAAGAAGCTGGAACCAAAGAGGATTGGCCCCTACCTCATTGTTAGAAAGGTGGGCCATGCCTCATACCAGCTAGATCTTCCCCCCTCATTTTGGATCTTCTCTGTCTTCCATGAAAGAAAATTGACATTGTTCAAGAACCCCTCACCAGAGACTAATGAGGCCTATCTCGTGGATGGGGCGCCAGAGTTAGAAGCAAAAGGTGTAGTAGCCTCCCGTCAGGTAAGAAGAAGACTTGAGTATCTTGTATCCTGGAAGGGATTTGATGCAGCGGAAAACAGTTGGGTTCCAGCGCGCAACTGTGTGCATGCCCAAGATAGGATTAAAACTTTCCACGAGCATTTCCCCCAGGCTGCTGGATCTCAACCCAAACCATCCGTTGCTGCCATGAAGTTGGCCCCAGCCCACATGGACTTTTCACTTGTGCAAGCCCCTGGAGGGGGGTTGAGCCCCGTTGGGAGGAGAGGGTAATGTCATGTTCAAATGACATCATAGTGGGGACCAACCCCAAGGATAAGGCTGGGTGCCAGGAGGCCCAGAAGGTGAAGCTTCAGGCCCTCCCTGACCTCAGGCACACACTGGACCAACGCTGGGTACAAGCTAAATATGCCTAGGTTGGTACTAGTGAGGTGCCTAACGCCCAGCCCCTTATGTCAGCCCAGGCGTTAAAATGGACGGTTTACACAATTAACGCAGATGGTTCAATTTGGTTAGTCAAGGAATGGGGTTTTGAAACCCATTACATTTATGAAATCATGCATTTGGGTCAAACCAAACTTCAATCAATTACTCGAGCAAAGTCAGTTTCAGTGTTTTCTACCAATTTGGATGGTAGTCTGTGCCTATTGGTGGATCAGTGCTTGGGACCGCTTTGGCAGACCCCAATTTCCCCTGATGAAGTTTAATTATGTTTTCTCTGACCAACATTCCTTGTTGGTCGACTTCCCAATAAACATTTCCCCATATTTCCCGTTTTATTTATGATATCTCAAATAATCCTGTTCATGGACCTCTTTGAGGAGGTCTCACGCTACCTTAACCTCCACATTTTATATATGATTAGGCTATCACCTAGTGCACCGTTGGTTCGCCCTTGTTCCATTCAACCTGGGACGTTTACCAAGTTCCTTCATGCACTGTATCATTTTTGGTTGGGTTTTTATTTTAATAATCACTCTCTTTGGCTTGAGTTATTATTGCTCCAGCACCCTCTATTGGGCAATAGTGACTTTTATTCTAATGGCTAGTTCCCTGGCGTTGGCTCTGTGCACAAGCACTACCATGCTGGGAACAGGACAGTTATAGACACTCTCCTTACAATCAGGCCATCCAAAATCCTTTTAATGCTCTCATTGTTTATGCAAAACTCTGTCCTATTGAAAATATCGTGCATGTAAGTAGACTTGGTTCTCTACAAGAAAAAAACTTGATCTCCTACCCACAATAACCTTGGGGAAAAAAGATTGGGGATAGCCTCACTCCCAATGAACACCAGAATGTTGAAGCCCTCCTTGAGGAGTATAACATTATCTTTTCATCAGGACAAGGTGACTTTCAAAAGATGAAGGAAGTAATTTACCAAATTGAAATTTAGATGTAGCCCCCATCTAGATCTCAAGCTTACTGAAAATCTAAATGCAAGGGAAGCTCAAGTCGCCCTGGAACTAAAACAACTGTTAGAAGCTGAGCTACTAGTGCCATCCAAAAGACCGTGGGATTCTCCGCTTTTATTGATATATGAAAAGATGGCAATTATTGAGTCTTATAGATTATCACCAACTAAATGTCATTACATGAAAAAGATAGCTATCCTTTATCTTAAATAGATGATTCCTTATGCATAATGTCAAGATCCCAGATTAATTTTGGAAATAAACCTCACCAGTGGGTATTAACAGATTGACTTATCCTCTTGAAGACTGCAAAAAATGTGCCCACATTTCTAGAAAAGGATTATTTAAGCCTACAATGATGCTGTAGGGGTTATGCAACGCCCCTACCACCTTTCAAGAATCAATGGACGGTCTATTAGGAGCTTTAGAACGCTCTTTTGTGTTAGTCTATCTTGATGATATAACCATTTTCTTGCAAAATTTACCAATCATCTGGACCACTTAAGGGAGGTTTTCCAGTGAATACGCCAAGCTTCCTTAAAGTTAAATCCTTTGAATGTTCCTTTTTTTCAAAGTGAAATAATTTTTCTGTTCATAAGGTAAGTATGGTCAGAATATCCCTGATGGATGAAAAAGCTACGGCCAATTCTAAAATATCCCCCTTAAATCACTAAATGATGTATAAGTCTTTTTAGGAATTGTGGGATATTTACCTATTTATTTCACATTTGCTGACACCTCAGAGCCTCTAATATATTCTTTGAAGAAAGAAATACCCTTCCAGAGTAAAGAGGAGCAACAACAGGCCTTTGACAAATTACATGTAGCTCTCTCCCACTCTCCTATAATTTTGCATCCCAAATTTGACAAACCATATTTACTTTTCACTGATGCTAGCTATATAGCTATATGATCTTATTATCCCAAAATGATAAAAACTTGATGGATCATCCCATCGCTTATTATAGAAAAGCCATGTCTAAAGCTGAATGCAACTATTTTTTTTTAGTACTAGATGGTAAGCTGAATGCAACTATAGTGTTACAGAGTGAAAGTGTTTGGCGGTGCTATTAGCTTTAAAGCACTTCTGACCTTATTTTATGGGATCATCTTACCATAATCACTGACTATACTTTGTTTTGATAGCTCCATCAGATGAAGATTCTTGATAGGAAATTGGCCCAATAGGGTTTAAAGCTTCAAAACTATGAGTCTTACATTATTTATCATCCAGGGACCATACATCAAGATGCGGATTGTTTATCCAGGCTACCCTCATTAACTTTAACTGATCCTGCGGAAGATGAACTCTATAATCTTTTAAATCAACTGTATTTATGAAAAAGCAGTCCCCAACTAATCAAAAATAATTAGCTTAAAAGGTACTAAAATATCTAGAAATGATGGCAACCTGGTTAACTTGTGTCTCCAAAAATGGTGACCCTACATTTGACCTTCATCTTACACAGAAATTATACTAATGGGCATCTGCAAGTTGACCATGGAGGAATTTGTCTAACTCAACAGTGGCTTAAGACCTAAAGTTACTGGGAAGGGATGCTCATCTCAATTAAAGATACTAGATTCTTGTCTGGTAAGTAAAAGTTAGGCCAGATCTAATCCCCAATCGCAACATCCACCAGTTCCACCCTGTGCACCTTTCCATACTATAATTATTGACATTGTGGGCCCACTCCCTCAAGTATCTAATGACCATTGATTCCTCAATCTGACTGTTGATCATTTAATCAAGTAATTTGAAGCTATATCCCTACCCTTCACCTTGGCAATGGCTACCATCACGTTCCTATATAATCAATGTTGTCACATGGCATGGGTGCCCTAACATAATTCTCTCTGATAATGGACAGAATCTTTGATCATTGGTAGTGAATGAAATAACTGAGTTAACGGGGTACAAAGAAGTGTTTTCCACTCCTTATCATCTGCAACCAATGGTATGTTAGAGTGTGTAAGTGGTATATTAACCTCAAACCTCCATAAGATAGTCTTGACTGACCCTCTACCTTGGCTGAAAAATCGTTGGAATCCAGAGGATTTGGATGCTCGCTGGTGCTTTTCACCCTGTATTTCAACAATATTTGCAGGAGAAGTAACACTCTCTACTGCTGAAGTAAATATTTTTAGGGGATTTATAGACCACTAAATTAAAATAATAACAATTAAATTTAAACTAGAAGATTGATTTTATAACTTTTTATTAATAATTGGGGGTTAAGATGTGAACCCCATTAATCTCTTGTCACTTAGTATCTAGAGCAGTTTGAGGCTTGAAGTGAGGGGGCTGAGAAATTCATTATACGTGGAAGGTAGCACAATTAGGAAATATTCATTTTGACCTATCAGATCTCTAAAGATTCACCTCACACCAATGCAAGGGCAGATGGTGGGTCAATAGTGGGCAAGATGAACCTGTGGGGAAAAGACTTAATATATTTTAAACACTTGGATGTCAAGACCTCAGAATGGGTTCCCTGATTTTGCTGCAGGATTGATGCACCATGACTACCGTTGATTAAGCATTTTGGCTGAGGCAAGTGATTAATAGTATTACCCCAAATTGTGGGGTTCCACTGAGAATCAACCAGGGTTTTTTTGGTCGATGTTATCTAAATTAAAACCCAAAAACTCTTATTACAGTATTGGAGTTGTAATTGTCTGACAGCAAAATCTACCTAACGTGATTCTTGCCTATCAAATAAGTTATCATTAGATTATCAAAATGTCTCCTTTCAATCTTTGTGTGGGAGGAATCCTCAACTGCACTCTAAAGTGCAAGCCATGTAAGATCAAGCCCCCCCCCCAAAAAAAGCCTCTGAAATAACTATAATAAGTATTGCTAATGAGATTATCTGACTTCAGGCCCTGGCTTCCAAAAATTTGTCTGCTACCACTACCAGAGAAACTAATCAGTTTAATGATAAGCATGCTCCTCTGCATACCCTAAAATCATATGATTTAGTTTTTTTCTACCATCATCAACCGGTGGATGTGATAACAAACTACATACCAGTTGGTCATGACCCTACAGAGTTATTTATAAATGAGAGAAGCATACTCTGTTTTGGAGGTTACTCAGGGGACTTTGATAAATTGAGTATACAGTCAATTTCTCGGGCTTACACCCCCTAAGCCAAGATCTAGAAGGGGGCATTATCAGGATTTAAGATTGAATTAAGGATATGAGTAAATTGGATGATGGGAACTGAACCTGATCTAAAGATATATTTAAAACTATTGTTGGGGATGATCCCCAGTTAACTTTACAAAAACTCCCAGTATTGGAAACAATCCCAACCTATGCAATTGAATATCGCTCGATAGAAGCCTCCCATTATTGGGGTCAAAACCCAATCTATGCAATTGCATATTTTAGACAGAAGTAACCAGAATGTCACAGAATCTCTGATTGCAGGTTAGTATAGATCTCAGCTTTTAATAAGTAAAGTTTTCTCCAAAAGAATAATTTCCCAAACTCCAATATAATCCAGCTTGAGAGAATATTAACGTTACACCCTTTTTGGCTTTAAATTCTGGCCCTACACTACTTTTATTGGTGAAGATATATCTGGATATGTTACACGAAAAGCTTTTGCTTGAGTGAGGGCTTTAATAAAAAAGTACACCTTTTTAAGTATCCATCAACTGGGGCTTCAGTTGCCTTGGACTCTATAAAGGGACAGTTGGATTAAATCCCCCTTCATCCTGACAATATCCTAAGGAGGGCGGTTGCAGAAATAGGGGGGGGAGGAAGAATCAGAGGAGAGCTTCAATGCATGGGGCTGGGGCTTGGCAACTGTAGCATATCCTGACTGGTGGATCCAGAAAGGGTTCTATAGATTAGGGCAAACTTCATCTGCTCCAGATTATATGATAAAAAATTTAGCATCTGGATCTAAAGATTAATGGATGATTTGATTGGAAATGTCAGGTCCACATGGATTTTTCTGACCAGTGAACCGGTGTATCCAAGTTTACTGGGTATATCTAAGCTGAGAGGTCAAACATAATGCTGTGAACAGATCAAATAATCTGGGAGGTTGGCCTGGAATCCCAGTTTACTATAAAATTGACTCAGTCTGATTTGTTGGACTTGGTTGGGTTATATTGTGTTTAGGGGAAGATTTAGGTGAACTCTAACATAAATTGGGTAACTAGGCTATAACTGGTATAAGCCTTAGGGTACTTTCAGGCACCCTGGACTAGACCACCTCCCTACAAACCCCTTCTATCATTTTATATAAGGTAGAAGAAGTAAAGAGTGGCAGAGAGGGAGGATCCTTAATGAAAAAGGCTATAACCCATCAATCTATAACCACTTTGAGCCAAACCACTTAGCTTAGAAAGAGGATTCAGGGGAGGCATGGTGAGCTTCTTATGCACGTAATGATATTAATGGTCCAAAAAAGGGGCTGGATATCAGCATTTATTCAGCTTCCCAATTTTCAACAACTGGATCTTGAGAGATGGAACAATAGGGTTATGAGCCACCAGACATCAGCCAATGAAAGAGGCAAACATTTGACCCACAATATGGAAATTTAGAGAAGTCACTGATTGTGGAGGGAATAGATGTTCCTACCACCATATATTTAAATACATATTATAGCTATCAAACGATTCTAACATAACAAAGGATTCATAATCATATCCACCTATTTTGGTATATAGTTTAGTTATATTCACTTGCTAGCCTTAGGATATCGAAGTGGATTGTGGTATAACCAAGGAAGTTGCACTTGCAACCCCATCCACCATGAAAGTGGCAAGCCATCCTATATTAAAGGTTATCTTGTGTATAGCCATCCTGAGAAAAAGCTGTAAACTTTAAATCAAACATATAAAGGCTTTATAATCCATACCCACAGCTCAACATGGGAAGGGCTGAGACCTAGAATTCTGGGATTCTATAGCGTTATCGGCACTATTTGTTATAGTTTTTTTTGGATGAAGGCTGAGCTCTGTAGTTAACCACTGTTATAGAAATGGAAATTAATTGAATTTTTGTGACAAGTTGCTGGGGCGGCGATCAAATTGGCTGAACTCAGGGTGGGTGGGCCAGCAAAGGGTTCCAGGTATCTGTGGAATTGATTGGATAATTTATAGGGTAAGGGGTTTTTGAATTATGATAAAATAATCTACATTAATATATCTGGAGGTTAAAACCTTGAGGTTTATTAATAGCTAGAGGCAAGTTTTTATACTTGCTTCTTAGGATGAGTAATATGATGAAACGGTATGGAAGACCGGCTAGTAAAAAAGAAAGAAATGGTATACAAGCAACAGGCTAATAACACTGGACAACAATGATTTTGTTACATGGTTAATAAATGCTGAAGCTTGTGTACTGTTGAGCGCTGATTCCGAATATGAAGTCAGAAATTCCCTATCGGCATCACTTTTTTGCAATTGCCCTTCTTACTTCTCTAGAAAGTACATGGGCACGAACTATGCAAGTGCAGTATATGACATTATTAATTTACTTTTTGCAAAATTTATGTTGCTATTTAAACTGTATACCTATCAATTTATTTCAGTACATTAATATCCATGAAAGATAAGTTTATTATGTCAACACAATAACACATTACACCAGAAAATCAAAATGAAGCAGATTTCAAGTATGTTGAAATTGCATGTATGTATAATAGATGTTTTTCAAAAAATGGTAATTACAAAAAAACTATGCCCGATGGAAAGAAACCATTTACGTATTTGAAATCAGCGTCAAAAATTCTATAAGGTTCAGCTGTTATCTTTCTTGTAACAAACAAAAACCAAAGTTTTGTTGTCCAGGGTTATGGATAAAAATGGATCTAGATTTAACAGTTTGATCGGCGTTATTCTGAATATTTCATAGCCAACAAACTATTTGATACCAAATTCCATCGTATCTGTAGGTAGATCTGTCCCAAGGTTGACCTACCTCAAATTAGATGATTTTAATTAAAAAATCTCAGGTTAACTTACTTAACTCAAATTGGATAATTTTAATTAAAAGACTCAGGTTAACTTACTTAACTCAAATTGGATAATTTTAATTAAAAAGACTCAGGTTAACTTACTTAACTCAAATTGGATAATTTTAATTAAAAAGACTCAGGTTAACTTAACTCAAATTAGATAATTTTAATTAAAAAATCTCAGGTTAACTTAAGTTTTTATCAAAAAAACCATTTCCGTAGCAATGTGAGGGAGTTACTAAAAAATATTAGCCGATAATAGCTCCCAAACCTAAACCGATGAAAGAACCATGCGGAACCATGCGAAGTGTTCCAAATCGGCACCCCCTAAAATTCTGGCAGATGGCCTTTTTCACATCAGGAGGTTAAATCGACATCAAAGGTTACATTTTAACCACCACCCTTTGGATCCGATTTTTAATTGGATTTAAATCAGTTAGGAGCTATAACCAGCATCCTACCCT
Organism: Massospora cicadina; assembly: GCA_022478985.1. Lineage (NCBI taxonomy): Eukaryota > Fungi > Entomophthoromycota > Entomophthoromycetes > Entomophthorales > Entomophthoraceae > Massospora > Massospora cicadina. The sequence continues at coordinate 52,778 of JAKSZP010012371.1, forward strand.
TGCAACTGTAAAATCAAACTTTATACATTTCATACAACCTTCCGGTTGGTTTAGATTTATAACGCAACCAGCTTGCCATGATGTTCCCATCAGCTTCATATACCCTTTTCGTGACGGTGACGATCCTAGCCTCAGCAGGTATTGACCTGGTCGGGGCCAATCGCCAAACTCCGTGGAACTTGATCCCTTTTGTACTACCCCCGACCGGTGTTTCCGAGTTTAGTCCAGTCAAGAATGTTGCCATGTAATTTCTCATCTTTATACAGCTTGTTGAGGGTCTCGATGTTTTTAAATTGGAGCTAGTTGGGTTGGATGCTCGGTTTCTTGTTATGGTTCACGTTGCTTTCCAAGCAAGTTTTATTGCTCATGTTTATAGTTTTTTGGTTTAGCTGAGTTCAGTTCGGCTGGCTATTGGCTCCAAAATTTAATTTTTTAACGCGTTCCAAAGTTCACACTCGCCCAATATTTTGCTCCAGGATGAGAGCTTTTAGTATCTCTTCATGTAGTTCCGGAATTACTCAATTTATGTTTATGCATTTTTATCAAGTAGTTTGTAACAATTTTCAGATTGGCTAACGGTTTATTTTTAAAGTATCGGGGCCGGGGCCGGAGGGACTAGCGCCGCCTACTTCTTGAACCAGTACGCCAAAACGAACCCGTATGGCCCCCAGATCAAGATCCAAGTTTTTGAAAAGAGTGGGCGCGTCGGCGGAAGAGCGATGCCTAGATTTTTCGGGAGCGATCACGGTAAATACGAGCTAGGGGCCAGTGCCCTTGTCGCGTAAGCTCCTTTATTATACCCTGCGTAATTTGCTTACGGCATTCTTAGCGAGAATTTCAATCTCATGGTGAGTAGCTGCTCCCTCCGCTTTGGACTTCAACCCTTTCACCCCGTCTGGGGCTGTTTTGTCGGTTGGATAAACTAAGCTTTTTAGAACGCTAGCCGGGACTTTGGGATCGAACTTGAACCCAACCGTCAAGGGGATTCCTCACTTGGGCTCTACAACGGGAAAGAGTTTGTGGCTTTGCTCGATTCTAGCTGGTCCAATAAGGTGGCCTTTTACTATCGCTACGGCTGGGGGCAGCTCAGAGCCAACCGGTTTGCCAACTTTATCAAAACCAAGTTCCTTAAACTGTACGATGAAAGCGTGCCGCCGTATGAGAGTATTGAGGAGATGTTACAGCGGGTTGACCTTCTTCAGTATGTGACTCAGACCTCGAAGGATGTTTTGATCAACGAGTGGAGCGCGGGTCCCGTCTATACCGATGAGCTCTTCCAGGCCTTATCACGCAACATTTACGCCTCCAACCACTCTTTACACGCTCTGGCCGGCGCCATCTCGCTTATCCCAGGTACGGCTTTCGTCATTGCGCTTAAAGGATAGCTCAGGGGTCCTACACCGCGTTGAAGGGCAACGACCAGTTTTTCATCAAATATTTGGAGCGCTCCGCCGCCACGCTTCACCTGAACTCTACAGTCACCAAAATCACGCGGGTCCCAGGAGATCTGGCCTGGAACCGATACAAGCTGGAAGTGGCGGGGGTCGAATTGGATGAGACGTTTGATGCCGTTATCTTGGCAACACCCTTTCATCAAAGCAACATCACGGTCCGCAACTTAGAAGTCACCTTTAAAGAAGTTCCGTACCGGGATGTCTACGTTGCAGTTGTTGAAGACGCTTTGCTTGATCCCGCCTTTTTCAACTTGGAGGAGGGTGCCACTTTGCCATCTTCGATCTATGGGTTCAATTCGTCTTACCCCTTTACGTTTATATCCAACGACCCCGAGGCCCGCCGCGTCGGCATCGAATCGGTTGTGCCGCTTACCATCGAGCTGCTGGCCAGCATGTTTACCACCCCTCTGGTCCCTAGCCAGCTTACCTTCAAGCACTGGAAGGCGTATCCCGTGATGGATGTCAAGGCTCCCCCTCAGCGAGGCAAAGGCCTGTTCCCTCCCATTACCCTCGGCCCCGCCTTCTATTATGTGAACGCGGCCGAGCCTGCTATATCTTGCATGGAGGTGGCCATCATGTCCGCTCGGAACATAGTCCGCCTACTTCTAAAGGATCTTTAAATTGGGCTCAACTACGTCGATTGCCAACTCAACTTGAAATACGTAAAGGCTTTGATAAATATAACGTACGGCTTTTTCGAGGTTTGGCTTCACCTTTTTTGGATAAAATATAAACGTTTTGGAACAAAGGGTTATTGTAACCGATCGGGATAAATTGGGCTAGTCATCTTACCTTATTCTATAAAGTTATCATCCCTTCCCGTTTAAAGATGGCGTCTAACGGTTCAGATAAAGTTTTGGTTACCGATAGCTCGTTTTCATTAAGAACCATCGGGGTATAGTTAACTACTTCTATGTTACAGTAAGCATGGCCGAGTAAAACTTGCACGGATAAAATTAACCATGTACCAGCTTGTACACTAATCACTCTGGTTGCATACCGGTTAGCAAGATTGAAACTTTTGTCAACCCCAAGCAATTGCGATGAGTCATGTATCTAGAATAAGTTATACGGTATCAAGTAAGAGAATCATGACCATTAACTTAACGATCTTTCAATTTGCAAAACCTGTTCCCGAGCCAACTGTTAAAGCATTTACCCATGTTACAATTTAAGCAGTAGCTTGGATATATGCCAAAGGGGTTTTTGCACAGGGTTAAGCCCACTGAGCAATAGGACTGACAATGTGATGGTTGTCATCCTTGAAACAACGCAGTAAACTTTAATAAATATGGAGCAATTGCCCCACAACACATTTATTTAATTTAATATCTACGGCGGATCCTCGCTGTTCCACTTGCTCAAAACTACTAAAATCCTCCTCCTTCAATTGTCCCATCTTATTTATATCTCAGCAACTTCAGATGATACTATTTCCTCAGCTTAGCTATTCGGTTCCACCATATCTCATTGGTTCCAGCTACTTCCTCAGCTTAGCTATTCAGTTCCACCATATCTCATTGGTTCCAGCTATTTCCTCAGCTTAGCTATTCAGTTTCACCATATCTCATTGGTTCCAGCTAGTATGGTATTCAATTCTCTATGATCTTAGTTTGAGATGATCTTACTCAATATTCAAATGTCAACATTGCCTTATTACCCTATTTATAGGTGGTCCAATGATAATCTATTATACCTTATCACCTCATCTCAAGGTGCTCAAATAATTGTAACTAGTATCATGGTCAACAGATTCTCTCCTATCCACTGTAGCTATTTCAGGCTTATCATCCATTCATCAGAATCTTAACATTACTCCCTCTGACTGGATGATAAGGCTCCTATTACTTATACAGCTGGTGGAACTTTGCATGCACTCAGTTGATGATCCAACTGCTTGCAGGGTCCTTAATAGTATAGGTGTTGACACCTGTTTGCTCAAGGACTTCAGAAAAGCCCAATCCAGATGCTGGCCAATTTGTGCTTCTGACCAAACTTATATTGGTCATGGAATAGAACCATGTACCCCTCCTTGAACTGAGCTAACCTGCTCCACCATACCTGATTGACAGCCCAGTTCTTGATCTTCTTGGCTCAGCTGAAGGAGTACGCTTCAGTTTACAATTTGATCAATGTGTCCACAAGGGTAGTTAGATAATGGTAGGGGTCTATTCCACCGGTATCTTCTATGCATGAATTGAGCAATGCCAGAAGAGCTGGGTGTTGCCCATATAGTAGTTGGAAGGGCTCTTCCCCATGGTAGAATGGTAGCTATTATTATAGGCAAAAATGGTGGTGGGAAGGAAGGAACTCCAATTGGAAGATCGATCCATTACCAGTTTCTGGAGTATATTCATCAAGGTCCCATTAGTCTATTCAACCATACCATTAGACTCAGGGTGGTATGGAGTCATCAGAACCCTGCAGATATCCATCAGCTTATTTAACTCTAAGAGGATATATGTTAAGAGTGTCTGTAACTCTCTCATACCTGAGAGATGGTGTGGTATACAAACCCACACTGCCAGGGAAGTAGCCATTAAAAGAATGGGAAACAAGCACTGCAAAATGGTGCCAGAACAGAAGGGACCCAAGGCAAGGGTGTACAGCACATTATACAATATCAGGTAAGCAAGAAACAACAAAACTTGGGTGAACCCCGAAGGGGAGTCCATAACCAAATGTAATTTGGTGCTAGGAGGCTTTAGTGCCTCGATCTGGAGGGGACCTGTGCAGCCCAATGGTGCACCAGAAACTTTTGTTATTTGAGATATAATGTAGTGGCCAGCATAGTTGGAGACCTCCTTGAAGAGGTCCACACCCAGGTTCCCTAAGGAACCATAAATAAAATGTAAAAAATGGGAAATTTGATTGTGAAAAGTCGACCAACAAGGAATGTTGGTCCCAAAAGCTCATATTTAAGCATCATCAGGGTAATTCTGAGTCTGCAGAAGCAGTCACAAGCCTTGACACACCAATAGGCATGCACTTCCTTCCAAATTGGTAGTATACACCAAAACTGACTTTACTTGAGTAATTGATTGAAGTTGCAACTTACCCAAATGCATGATTTTGTAGATGTATCAGGTTTTAAACCCTCGTTCCCCAATCATGTGAATAGAACTGTCATTATTTGTTAAATAGCTCATCGTTTAATGCCTGAGCCAATACAAGGGGCTGGGCATTTTGCACCTCACTTGTACCAGCCTGGGCATATTTGGCTTGTACCCAGCGTTGGACCAAGGTGTGCTTGAGGTCAGGGAGGGCCTGAAGTTTCACCTTCTGGGCCTCCTGCCACCCAGCCTTATCCCTGGTGTTGGTGCCTACTATCAAGTCATTTAACCATGACAATATGAGAGATGAAGTTAGTTCTGTTATTGGTAAGGATGAACTGAGAGCAGCCATGTCTCTGGATTACACATCTTACTATAAACTTGGCCACTGTGACCACCCCAAATCCCAGATTGCCCATGCTTCTACCCACATGATCAAGTGGTCAATCGCCACCAGAATGTATTTAGAACAGCTTGCTCCAGTCATCAGGAGCCTCACATCAATGGAAACCTTATGCCAGGAAAATGTGGTTTCACTAACTGGTATGAAGTCTTCTGGCAGAACAGCTTTTCAACTTGGCATTGGTGACAAAGGAAATGGTCTTAATCATGTTGAAGTGCATGCCATCCAAAAGATACTGAGAGTACAACAAAGCAAGCATCTTGCATAATCTGCCATGTCTGACTTTCTTACTAGGTGCACACTCATAATAGTACTCAGCTGCACTGAAGGTATTAAAAGTTCATCATAGACCTCCAATCCACTTATACAACTCACTGTACCATTGAAAGGTATTAGCTCGCATCTCATTTAACGCCTTTATAACTTGAGGTGGTTCGTCATTGTATCTTCCACTAAGCATTTTATTGTACATTACATCACTCAGATCTGCTGTGATGGCAATTGTTAGTAATCTCAATAATCAATCAGCATCTTAGTGTTTTGCTCTGGGTTGATAAAGGATATCAAACTCATAATCCTGCAGTTTGAGGGCCCATTAGGCTAGACGCCCTTATGGCCCTCTGAGATTCTGCAACCAGCGTAACAAAGCATGATCTGTTATGAATTTAAACTTCACCCCATGCAAATACATCCTAAATTGCTTATATGCATAGATTACCACTAGGCACTCCCACTTGATCACGGTATAATTACATTCATAGCAGCTCAGGCTCCAACTATAGTATGCAACAAAGTGCTCCTCCCCATCATCATCCTTTTGGGATAGAACCGCCCCAACAGCAGAAAGACATGCATCCGTCTGAACAATGAATGCTTTATCAAAATTTGGATAGTGAGCACCAGAGCACTGACCACCGCCATCTAAAGTGTGTCAAAGGAGCATCATCAGCATTTAGTCTATTTGACATGGTATCCTTCTTTAGTAGCTCAAATAATGGGCCCCAATACAACTGAAGTTGGGATGAAGTGTTGGTAGCAGCTTACCATACCCAAAAATACTTGTATATCATGCTTACTGTTGGGTGTAATAATTTTTTGGATAGCCTCCACCTTGGCCAGCTGTGGTTTCAGCCCCTTAGAGTCTATTACAAACCCCAGGTATTCCATCTGGTCTTTGAAGAACTTACATTTCTGAGGCTTAATCTTGATGTTAACCTTAGCAAGCTGGCGGAATACCTCCTCCAAATGGGCAATATGCTCAAAAAAGTTTTGAAAAGACATTGATATTGTCAAGGTACATGGGAATTCATTACAGCTTCAGGTCACCAAGGATAGTGTCCATGGCCCACTGGAACATAGCTAGGGCGTTACATAGCCCTTGAGGCATACATGTCAGTTGGAAGAGCCCCTTGGATGAAATTATGGCGCATTTCTCCGGTTCTGCCATGGGCAACTCAATTTTACCAGTAACCTGATATAAAATCCATTGTCAAAAAATGGTGAGATCCTCACAACCAATCCAAGGCATTATCTATCTGTGGCAAGGGATATGAGTCCTTCTTGGTGATACTACTGAGCTTCTGGTAGTCTATTATTACCCAGTTGGTATTGTCCTTATTTTTTACAATTAGAATGGCAAAGCCCACAGACTTTTAAATGGGTTTAGCATCCCTTGCTCCAGTAACTTCTTGGTTTACTTAGTAACTACTTCTTCAGCTGCCCTAGATCAGCGGATCAGCTGAGACCTGATGGGGGGATAATCCCCAGTGTCCAATTGATGGACCACCCCCAAGTGCACCCTAAATTGTAGTTATTGACAGTAAAATCTCCTTATATTTTTTAAATAAAGCTATCACCTGATCCTTCTGTTCTTCCAATAACCCCATTAGCTTTTCGCAAGGTACCTTCAAGGCCGTCCATTGTAATAAGGTTTTATTTAAAGTTTTTAAAATAAAAGATCATTTAACTGTCAATAAAAAGACTTAGGGTAAATATACTCTAAACTTAATTGAAAGTAGTTGAAGATTGAGAAAATCAATAACTTTTCTAATCTTTGATATAATAAAGAGGAGCTTTGCAATAGATTAAACTAATTATCAAAAACTAATCTGAGCTGAAAGGTTTTCACTTTTAACAATATTAATATATCTAAACTTGGTCAAATTTGGTTACCTCATACCTTATGACTTTCCAGCTTTTCAAACCAATTT
>JAKSZP010012372.1:0-59769 GCA_022478985.1 Massospora cicadina
AATTTGATGCGTTACATTAGTTTAAATGAAATGATATCCTGTCATGGTTGGATGACATTATGGTAGGAACTGATGCTAGAGATAAGGCTGGGTGACAGGAGGCCCAGAAGGTGAAACTTCAGGCTTTTCCTGACCTGAAACACACCTTAGATCAACGCTGGGTGCAAGCCAAGAATGCCCAGGTTGATATTAATGGGGTGCAAAATGCCCAGCCTCTTATCTCAGCCCAGGCACTAAAAATGAACAATTTACATTTTAAACAAAGATGGTTCGATTTGGTTAATTGGAGAGCAGGGGTTCGAAGCCCATTTGAGTTATGAAATTTTAAGTTTGGGTAAAATATGGCTTCAATCAATTACTCGAGTAAAGGCACTTTTGGTGTATTTTACAAAAACGGACGGAAGCGTCTGTTTATTGGAGTGTCAAGGCTTGGGCGCACCTCCACAGAACCTGAATTTCCCTGGCCCACTTTAAATATGGTTTTTGCAACCAACTTTCCTCGTTGGTCAACTTTCTTTAATAAATTTACCCATTATTTTACGTTTTTTTACCAATGGTCCCTTGGGCAAACTTGGTAGTGGACCTCTTTGGGGAGGTCTCCAACTATGTGGGCCACTACCTTTTATCGCAATCTACAAAAATCCCATGTGCCCCCTTGGGTCGCCCAAGCCCCCTCCAGATCGAGGCACCCAAGGTCCCTGACATCAAGTTACACTTGATTATGGACTCCCCTTTGGGGTCCACTCAAGCGGTGATATTCCTAACTTACCTGGTACTTTATGTTGCGTTTTACAACCTTGCCTGGGGTGCCTTTTGCACAGGCACAGTTTGAGGTGCCTTCCTTCCCATTCTCCTAACGGCTAGTTCCCTAGCAATGTGGGTTTGCATCCCACATCACCTTGCTGGGAACGAGAGAGTTATAGACACTCTCTTGACAACTCACGGGGAACCACTGTTGACAATGGCATGGACTGGGATAATATGAATTTTAACAGTGACATGGGTAACCAAACTTTCAAACTGCGTAGGTAGTGTGAAAAACGTAGGTGATTTAGCATAAGAAGAGTAAGCAGTATCAGGCTCTTTATTATCAGATTGATATAAAACTTCATTTTTGGGTATGATAACTCCAGTTTCATAGAGGCCACTGATAGTTCTTGAGGCGGTACAGGGATGTCATTATGGAGTGCCTCGTCCTTCATGATGAAGGCCCCTTTTCGGCCTCATCAGTAAATCTTCCAACAAGCTTTGGCACTTTGACTGATCTCATTACAGTAAGTGCATCGAGGTTAAAAAATTTTCTGTTCTTTGACAAAGTGAACTTGAGGATGGTTGGAGGAAACGGAAGCGGTAGCCCTGGGATGCAGTGTCAATGCAGGTATCTCATTAAGTGATTCTTTATTTCCCAAATGCAAGTAAAACCATTCTTCTGGCCAATCATATGCATTTGAACCTTGGGATAAGGCCCCAAAGAGAAAATGACTGCAGTTATGGCGTCATCCAAGGTGACGCGATTTGTGGTTACTAAGGGCTATTCTTGGGCGTAGAACTGGCTGGCAAACTCCATAGGGGTTTCCCCTTTGTAAAAACAAGTACCTAAGAACTCTTGGTTTTGATTGGCCAGGGTTTGGTTGCTGCCATATTCCTAGATTAGGCGGTACATCCTGCTCCCGTGTGTGGCATTCCTTTTGATGGGGTCGTAATCTCCCAAACAGTGGTATCCAGGTAAGAGTGAATGTGATCCTCCTTCTGACAGTCAGTAGCTTCCTCCAAGGAACTCTCATAGGCGTATAGGAAGGAGACAATGCTTTCTTGGATGGGGGTAAACTTCTCCTCAAAACTAGGCCTAAAGTTAGTCACAATATGATTTGAAAGAGTATTGACACCAGGAACTAGTGCAGGCAACAGAAATTTTAGAGTCAACATAGTCATGAGGGGCCTGCTGTTCCAGCTGTCATAACAAACCCTTGTTTCCACTTAAATATTATCCTAGTTCCTTTAGGGAGGTATGGAGGCTTTGTTAGCGACCTGCTCCATGAAGGCTTGAATGTCAGTGCGTTGAGAGAAAGCTGGATCTCTAAATTATTCAAGCATGCATCAAACTCTCAACAGGGTTGCTCAATTGAGAGATGCAATTATTGGTGAGTTTGGTAAAAGTGCTAAAGTTATTTATCTCATCTAGCAAGGCCTCAATTGAGGCCCATAGTCAAGAGGGACGCCATCCACTTGGAGCTTGCACCACTAAGTCACACACCGGATTTGACCCCATAAGGCGGTGAAGGCTGTCAAAAAAATTTAGAAGTCATCAGGATTACCAGGAGTAGGCGCTATGGGACTAGAGAACACTTGAGGCCCACAGTGACCTTCTGGCCCTATGGGCTCTTAACTCTCAGAGGCAATGTCAAGAGAGGCTAGCTCCTGGAAATGCAGATGAAGGGTCCTCGCCAAATACTTGAATTGGTTGAGTTATTTTATTCCAGACAGCCTCAAGAAGTTGTATATTCTGATTGAGCTGGTCCTCAAGATAGCCGGATACCCACTATATAACACTGCAAGTTGGTTGCAGTTTTCATTGATTAACATATGGTTGTCTTCATTGGTTTCTTGATTGTAAGGGATAAAGGAGAAGGCCGCAATATAAATTGAAAATGTGGGAGTGTAAAATTTAAGCCCTAGTTGTTGGGAGACTTCATGATGGTGCAACATGACTATATGTATAAGTTGGTGTATGGCAGGATGGACAAAAAGCTGTAGATAGTGCTCAGTACCCAAGGTTTACTCTCTGGCTGGCATTATAGTCAAGTTATATAAATCCTGCATCATGGAAGGCACCAAAAAAGCGTGGGAGTAACTGGATTGGCTTCCCACAGAATAGATGCGGTTTGATAATCGTTGGATGATATTATTGAGGTTTTGTAGTGAAGTTGATACTGATCAATGTCAACGGAAGGTACAATAAACTTGAATGTGCCCAAACTTCCAAGAATTTGAGCATCATGGGTGGTACTTCATATTGCAAGATGGTAATCCATTGAGTGACACTTCACAACCAATTTGCTATTTGGTTTATTAACTGCTATTATTATCCATTGTTCGTTATAAATGTTTTCACTTGGACAGCTTGGAGCCCCCTGTAGTGAGCACCACTCTTCTCAGCGTAAAATTTTCTCTTGATGACGCCATAGTTTGAAAATGGTCCTGAAGCTGTAAACTAGTGTAGATGAAAAACTTGAAAATTTCGTTGATAATAGACTACTTTATTAATTTAAAAAGCATAGTAACTATAAGACGAGTGGGGACTTGATGCTTTGGGGACCTTTGTGGCCCTGTATGATCAGAAACTTTTACTTCCTTCCAGATCGATCACCTGGTCAGTGCCCTCTTTGTTCTGCATCGTCCTGTGACCGCAGCAGTGGGGGTCACACCTCTTGAGGTTCAGGAATTGGGGATGAGATTCTGAAGTCATCTCCATTGATCCTTGTGAATGTAGTGCTTCCTGATCGTTTCTCATATTGGTGCCTTCAGGGTAAAGTTCCATACGTGTGAGCTCAAAGGTCACTTGGTAGGGCTCAATCAAATAGTATTTTGACTTTTTTATCATCTCAAATCCCAAAAGCTTTGATGAAGGCTGATATATGGCGGGAAATCACGCCACGCCTACCTCTGGTCAGCCATGCCTGCCATCTAAGTGGCTAATGCCTTGCAGAGGCCTAAGGTCTCTTTTGAAGAGGTTCTAGACAACCACAGGACCTGGTTAGCGCTAAATAAACCTCATCAAAATCTTAATAATGATGCACAAATGCCAATACGGCGTTCCAGAATTTCGTTTTTATCCTCCTGCCATCAATGCAGTTTTGATAAAGTTGATAAATATAAAAATGTGACTCCCAAGTGGGGTGTCAGGCATTTCCCACTTCAGGGTGAAGACTCTACTAGGTGTCTTGATTTGCACGATTCAATTATTGGTAAATGCTGAATTAGGCTCCCCATTAACTTGGTTTGAGCCCATTTGAAGTGTCTGGGATCATTCTCAATTACCATTGTTAATAAATTTGAGAAATATATTTATATTTCGAGTGAATATTTCCTTCATAAACTATTGAGGATTGATCCCAATAGTAATTTGTTCTTAGGATTACTGGTGACTAATGCCAAGGATAATCCGACAATGCTTCACTAGTATTATCATGAAATTACTTTTCCTGGTCATACGTATTAATTACTTAATGGCAATTGCTGCCAATAGCTTCCCTAAGTGAGGCATTTGTTTGCCCTCTATTGCTTAGTATTTTCCCCCTGTTTATCTTGAATTCTCGCTCTCTCACCTTTAGTTATATCACTTTAAATAGTGCAAGGCTCCCTATAATAAACCTTCTTTTTTACACTACCATAACTAAAATTATATCCTTTTATTTCCTACAACTAATTTATTATAAGTTTCTCTCTAAAATCCCTTCTTCACCAAGTGTTAAGGCTTGTAAACTTAGGGTCCTTTGCCCACCTTTCTCTTGAGCAGGGCGTTGGACTATGCATCCTGCACCTTCCCCACAGTTTGGATTCTAATCTAGCACCATGCATTCAACCTAAGCGGCCAGAAACCCTGACAAGTGGTACTCACTACAAAGGGGACTTGTATACCCCTAAGTTCCGCATTTACTTGGAAAAGAATTCAGTGAAATTGTGGTTTAGAGCTACTGGATCTTGTAGCCTCAAAAGCTGACCGCTTACCTGTGCTTAGTCGAGATCCCAAGAAGCTGCAAAAGATGCAAGGCACACCTTAAGGCCTATGGGAACCTCTGAACCTCTAAGAAGTTAGTTTCAGTTCTCAGAAGTCTAATCAGGCAACCATGAGTACGCCATGGATTCATGCAAAAACATCAGTTTCTTTGGTGAGCCCCTTTAAGCGCATCCTAACAAATGCAGGCCAACCTGAGCCTGTTCCTCCAACTATATATTCTAAAGGGTAGAATTCCTAAAATAAGCAACAAAGTTAATTAAAGTTGCTGACAATTAATCCCATAATTTTGATGTTTTGAATGTGGTTGTTATTTATCAGTGTTAATTCAATTTAAGGTACCTCATTAAATTAAGTTGAGCCATTTTGACAAAAACTTTAATTTAACTTCTCATTAAATTGAGTTAGTTACCCTGATAATTACCAAAATATGACACAAAGAAATTAATTATGCTTCTTAATAATTTGGGCCAGGCTACTTCAAATTAGCAACTAAGTATAAATTTCCAGGGCTAAACCCCAATTCTGACTACCAATGCCAATGAACTTCCATGATTATCTGAATCAATTTTTGCAGAGGTTAAGCTCAAGATTAACCAAAGGGGAAGGCTGCTGTTCAGGTGCTGACAGCATTAAAAACCGTGAGGACCAAAAGCACCCCAAATTCATATCAGTGAATCATCAAGAAGTTATCCTGACTGATCTGGTATTAATTGATCTTTTTGGGGCTACCCCTGAAGCCAACTATCAGCACTGACGCTCTTTCTAGAGTTTACCACAAATACCAGCTATCAACGCTAATGCTCTCCCTGGGGACACTCCCTAATTCCAGGCATCAACACTGATGACCTTTCCAGGGCCATTTCCTGATTCTGGCAATCAACGCCGATGATCTTTCCAGGCAAAACCCTGATGCCAGCACCTAATGCTGATGATCTTTCCGTGGTCAACCCCAATGCTAGATCCCACAGCCAATTATCTTCTTAAAAACAAGCCAGGAATTCAATTATCCTGCTGCATATGCACCAACCACTGCAGGCCACTCTGAGCCTCTCCAACCATCCCCAGCCATTCTGAAGGGGATGGAAAAAGAACCTCACAAAAAGCATCCAACTTTTACCCACATACTCCCAAGCTTAATTCTCAGAACAATGACTGGGTATGTTTAAATCAAACCAGTTTAATTGATGTATTGAACCAATAATCACTAACAACCATGCAGATGACGCTTAGGTTCTTTCTGGCATATAACCAAAGATAGATCCCTCAACGGTCTATATGATAATTTTTAACTTGTTCAACTCAAGAACTTTGGATGAGCTAGTTTGAAGTGTTAGGGATAATCCCTGATAGATTCAAAAACTAATTTGATATTGGTGGCTGAGGATGTTGACAAGTTATTTATTGTTAAATTCATATTTCTGGAGGATAAATAAGCTAACGCCAAGGGTTTTTTAGATACTGGTGACTAAATTCTAAAGATATCCCAGCATTTACCAATTTAGGTGTTTGTCAGCTAATTATGTCAAAGACAATTATGTTACTGGCGGAATGCCAAGGGTTCTGTAATTAGAGTGAGCAATGATAATTCTGCTTCCTATAATTTGAAAAGTTTTTGATTTTTATTTGAGCTCCTAATAAACCCTTTCAATGATTTTTAAAAGAATCATCTGTTTTTTGGTCCTTAAATTTGGCAAAATAACAAGCTAATATTTACTTTTTGTAAATTATTTTGGCCCGTGTCCATAACATATTTTCTATAAATATGAATAGATATAACCCTCATTTTTGGACGATATATGCATAAACTGGATTTACACAACCCTCGTTTTTTTGACGCATATATGCATTTTAGATTTATCTACCCCCATTTTTAGACGCATATATGCGTTTTTATATTTACAAAACCCCTATTTTGGACGCATAAATGCTTTAAATCATTGAAAGGGTTAAGTTGAGATAAGTCAAAAAATAAGGGTTACCAATGATTTGATGCTGAGGATAACCACAAGCTTTATGAGGGCCATTCCTGAATATTATCTATATAGATATCAGCCATTAAGGATGATAATCTTAAACATTTTAGGCATTCAGTTGCCCAACGCCTATGCTCTTTATAGCAAAACAACGCTGATGCTTCTACAATTAGGTAAAGCATTTACCTGTTCTATGACGCTTGAAGTCTTGCTGGAAATCTATGCCAATGCTCTGCAACATAGGCAAGGCATTCTGTTGCCCCTGTCACCTATGTTCTTACCAGCAGTCGATGCCAATGATCTCCTAAACAGGCTGGGCATTCAGTTGCCCAACGATTAATTTTTACCAGCAAATGATGCTGATGCTTTTTAATTAGGATAATTAATAGTTGCTTTCTACCACTCATGTTTAGCTGGATTTTGTTTCCAATAACTTTTTAGATAAACCAAAGTATTCTGTTTCTTCCCCTGTTGCCTATATTCTTGCAAGTGACTAACGCCAAAGTACCTGTACCAGATCTTATGATTGTTTCCACGCCATCCACCTATGGTACGTCCAACCTTTACTACGTTTGGCTCTTTCGTATGTTTCTATAGAACTACTGGCATCCAAATAAAAACTTATTTCTAGTTGCAATCATTATTGAAATTAATTTGATTTAAGGCTAGATAAGTTTAATAATCAACATGAGAATATTAGTGTGCACCCAACATTGGGTAAAGGTTGGGTGAGCGTAAAAGGCACAGGGTCAGTATTTGCACCATCTAAAGCTGTAAATGATCCGGTGACACCAGTGGCCAAGATAAAACAAAGAAAACAGCGTTGAATATTTTGTAAAATATTTTGGCCTGGCAAGCAAAATGCAACCATTTCATCAAAATTCGCATTCCCAGATCTTGTCATCAGTGGAGCATGGGGCTTGAGTTTTTCTGGATATTAACTTAATGGCACTCTTGGGAAAAGTTTTGCAGTAATGTGCACAAACACTTCCCAGCCCTTATATATGTTTCACTGCACTCTATTACCCATGGTGATTAGATATTGGGTTTAAATCTGTGCAAGCAGCATACACTGCTGCACAGGTGCACGTGGTGTTGATCTCCCAGATGGTCAACGAGTGGTCAGAACGCAGTGCATGCATTAGACTAAAATATAACCAAATGTTTATCACGTTTGACTTCCTCCTCACAATAATAAAGCGTATAGTGCAGGAGCACCTCCTCATGGTTGGGCTTAGAAGCTATGGGGAACTTCACTCCTTTGAAATGCAGTGCTTCACACTATGCCGGAGCTGTGCACAGGCAAAGCTATTGCTGTGACTACCCTATCCATGTCATCACGGAAGACTTAACCCAAATTCCACACACCGCTGTTTTGAATATTGATGGACAGGAATCCCACACATCCCGCATTATAGTGGATAGCGCACCCCCTATCTGCACCTTTTGTTGCGCTTTTGGTCATAAGGCGCACACCTGCTCTTTCAGAGAGGGCATCAAATAAAATGAAATTCTTTCCAACACAATGGGATGTGCTGACTCCCATTACAAACTGTTCATTGACACAGACGCCACCTTCCCATGGGGTGCGAAGGGGTGTTACATTCAAGTGAAACCTTTGTCCCCAAAAGAGTGCAAAAATCCAAAAAGGCCATAGAGCAGCAGCCAAGGCAGTGGCATTGGCAGCGTCCATAGTCTCACCTGCCCAAACATAAGCTGACATCGAGTCATTCAAAGCAGAAGTGGCTTAAGAATCTGCTTACCAATCAAATTGGGCCCACCAACCTACTGAACAAATGTTAAAGTCAGTTTCACCTGTGCAAAGTTACTATGCACCTTTCAAAACACATTCCCCCAACCCAACCCCCCGAGTTTTTGTCAACATCTGATGGTGCAATGCAGGATCACATTACACCAAAAAGTTGACCCAAATAAAAAACACCAAACACAAAAATAAATTCACAGTAAAGGCGACCCTTAAGGACAATTACACTCCACCGGTGACTCATGCGCAAAACAAGGCTGCTGAGAAAACTGGAAAAGCAGCCCAGGAAGGACAATGGGGCCCTTCCCATTGTACCTAAGGTGCGATGGGGGGGATCCTTCACAATAGGGATGTTAACATCTCTGGACTCAAGTCCTCGCTGTCCTGGGCTAAAAAAATGAGTTTTGAAGCAATAATATACATGTGGACATTCTGGCTGTTTGGGAATCCCATTGTCCACACAGTGCCAAGGAAACATGGGCAACCATTATTCTCCCATTCCTTTATTTTTGGTCGCCGCACTGTGAGGTGCTTATACATGAACCCATAGTTTTTTAATTTCTTTTTAAAAATTTGTACCTCGATGGATGTGTGGGTCATGTTCTTTTCATGGGACAATGTAGTGCAAACTATTGTTAATATTTACACCCTGACCTGTGCACAGGCTCACCAGGAATTCCTTTTGGCCGTAACTTCCTTCCCACTTCCACCTGATCTGTTTGTGATGGGCGACCTAAACTGCTGGGCCAACCCAACCACCAACCGCTGGCCTTCAACACTTCCCCCCCGCAGGGGTATGTCAAACTCCACATTCTAAAAGCCACCTTGGGGCTTTTTGATACCCCCCAAAAAAGTGCACGCTGCTATACCAACATGTCCTGTCCCCATGTGCATAACAGTCAACTGAGGTCTATGTCTCGCATAGACCTCATTTTGCTCCAATGAGCTTTCGCCCCAAATTGTACACTTTACTATGACAAAGGTCAATTTCTCTGACCACATGATAGTGTCACTTTCCTTCTTTTTTTCGAATTCATCGGCACAGAAGCCAATGTGATGCAAAGTTCATCTGGTCAAGATTAAGTTTCCCAGGTTCTCAACGTGGGTGGTCACCAAAACATTGCACTGGAGTTTGCCACACCATTCTGTGAGGACCTACTTTCTACCTGGTCAGCCTTCAAAGCGAACACCATCCTTCAGGAACACCACCTCTCTTCACTTACTCACGGGCTGTCTTGGTGATCATTAAGTGCACGCTTGCTGAAGTGGGCCACCTAGAGTCTAATGTCCCTGCTGCAGGCTACAGCCCAGCTTTGGGTCATAAGTGGGAAGAAGTGTCTTCTCATCTCAACGCACTGGCAAGACAACACAAATATAGTGTTTGTGTTCAGTACAAGGCATAAAATATTATGGCGGGTGACGTGTGCTCTGCCTATTTTTTCACAAATTTTTTGCACTATGACAGAGCTTGGCTTGCACATATGAGGCGGCCAGACCACTCCGTCTCATAAACTCCAGCCAAAGTGGCAGTCAAAGTTCAAAACTATTAATCCAAATTGTATCAATATGATACAGTTGAACTGGCTGAAATCGATGGGTTTCTTGATGGCGCACATATCTGAACCATTTCTTGTTACCCAGAGTTAATAATTTAATTACTCAGGAAGAACTCTAGTATGCTGTTAGTGGTGCACTGCACAGGAAGTTTTCAGGTCCAGACGGTATTCCTTATGTTTTTACAAGAGATATTTTAATTATTTCTCCTCTTTATTGCTTGCCTTAATGTACGAGTGTTTTTTTAGAAACGCACCTCCTTCTTGGAGCCAGGAGGCCTAAATGATAGCTCTGTATAAGAGAGAGGATAAGCTGGACTTTACAAACTGGCGCCCCATATCACTCACTACAGATATTAAGTTATTTACTAAAGTTATGGCCACCTGCCTAGGAGAAGTTGCCTCTGATGTGATCTCCTCTGAACAATTTGGTTTCATCCCCAAGCAGTCAAATATGGGACAATATACACATCGTAGCCAACATCTGCAAGTCCACAGCTACTGGGGCGCTTGTGTTCTTAGACCAACAAAAACTTATGATAGGGTCAACTGGGATTACCTCAAAGCCTGTCTCCACAAGTTCCACCTCCTATAACGGTATATCATATTGGGTGATGTTGCTCATAGAATCTGCCACAATGTCTGTACGTGGCCCTGGTTTCCTTATTGATGTGGTTCACCCTCAAAGGGGTCTCCACCAAGGGCCCCGTTAAGCCCACTCTTATACAACTTCAGCCCCAACCCACTGTTACACAATGTGAATGCCCACCTTGCTGGTATCCAGGGGCAAGGCTAAGCACCGGTTAAGATGCTAGCATCTGCTGATGAGTGTAATGGGGGTGTCTGTAGCCATGATGAACACGCGCTGGAGGCAACAATCTAGGATTACTAGGGTCAGTAATGTCACACTTTACGCCTCCAAAACCGAATTTATTCTCCTCAACTGGTATCAGGCCACTGGTCACCAGCACCACGTTATCTATCTGCTTTAGCAGCTAGCTTACAAGTTCGCTTGCCCCACCCATCCCATACCGCCCCTCTTGTGCTCCCTTTTGTGCCAAAACCCACTACTGGTCCAGTGCGCCATTTGGTAGTGTGGCTGGAGGCGGGAGGGTACGCCTCATCAGTAATGGAGCACTACATCCTTGACAATGTCACAAAGCACATCACTTCCCTAAGAGCCCACCTGACTACCCTCCCTTGCCAGTTTGTGCTTGCCAACTAAGTTCTCCTGTCCAAAGTCTGGTTTATGGCCCACACCATCGCCTTTTCCCCTCTTTCTTCAACTCTATGTACTCCCTCCTATAAGGGTGGCTTTAGTTAGGCCTTTCTCCCCCTGTGCACCTGGAAATCATGTTTGGCCAGCCATAGTGGTATAGGCCTGCTCAACTTTGAGGCCCATGCTTCCAAAATACTTGGCGCCTGGGTTGTTATGGTAACCAACCCCACATCCCTAGCCCAACACTGATCATGCGCATCTCACTCCAACTTTTCCCACGCCCTTGGCCTCCGCAATCCTACCCACCCCCATTCTCTGCTAGATTATCTTTCCTCTCATTCCTCTGCCACGTGCCTACATGGGATGTCAATCCACTTCAAACGTATTCTCCTCTCCATGCAGAACGCTGAGTGGAGAATCAGCATCAGTGGACACACTGCCCAGAGGGGTCGCCCTATTCCTCTTTTTAAGCAAGAAGTCTATGGGCAAGTCGTTTTAAACAACCTGGTACCCCAACGTCCCCGCCTCATTGCCCATGTGGACTACCTTGACAAGATGGACATCCTGTACTCTGTGGAGACCCAGAAAAACATTTGGCGGTACACTCATTATCCTCTTTCACAACATAAGATTTGCACCAATGTGTGTAGATTCCTGACAAAGGTATACCTCATGGCTTAGCAGTCCAATTGCCTTTCAATCTTCAAGCATTGTATGCGGTCAATACAGGTCATTATTCAACACTTGGAAGATTGCCCACCATCACAGGCGATCTTGTGGGATGTTATGCGCTTCTTTTGCCAGGAGAGTGAGCAGGCTTTCAGCCTGTCTAAAATATCTTCACCTTTTCCATGACCTCCCCTATCCGCCCATTGCTCCGCGCCTTAATCGTTTCAA
Organism: Massospora cicadina; assembly: GCA_022478985.1. Taxonomy (NCBI): domain Eukaryota; kingdom Fungi; phylum Entomophthoromycota; class Entomophthoromycetes; order Entomophthorales; family Entomophthoraceae; genus Massospora; species Massospora cicadina. The sequence goes on from JAKSZP010012372.1 coordinate 12,146, forward strand.
TAGTGCTATGGACGATCCACACTATTGTCCTTGATGCACTATCTGGCACTACCCCAACCCTCCATGAATCTGTGCGCCGCTTCCACTCCCACCCCATGGATCACTTTTAAGCTTGGCTGTTTAGCCACCTGACATCCCACCAAAGCTGGTTGGTGTTGTCCTGGTTCCCCATCTGGTTCTCTTGTCATACCTTTCCTTCATTTGTGTGCAGTTTTGGCCCAGGCCTCCCCTGTCGCCCCTCCTCTTCCTTCCACTGGCAGTCCCGCTGGCAACAGGAGGTAGCCTCAGCTCCTCTGGGGTTCCCCTCATATTCTTGGTGTTTTGTGTTGGTGTTTATTGGAAGTGTCCATCCCGTGGTCAGCCTTTCCCAAATAAAATTTAAAAGTTTAAAAGTTTACTTGCACCCAAATAAAGGCTGTTTCTCCAGCTTCAACTGAACTGCACCTATTGATCTGATGACCCATAATCCAAAGCCATCCTGCCTCTAGACCCTAGCTGAGGATTAAAGGGGATTCTTTCAGGCATGGATTTTTTCAGGGTGAAGCCTCTATTAGGGATCTTGACTTGTCACTATTTAATTAATGGTTAATGCAGAAAATAGGCTTCCCATTAACTTGGGTTAAATCCATTTGAAGTGTCAGGGATCATCTCTGATAACCATTAATATAGATTTGAGTAAATCTATTTTTATGTTGAGATATTTTCCCTTTTTAAACTATCAAGGATCAGTCATAATTGTAATTTGAGCTTTGAAAATTACCAGCGACTAATGCTAGATTATTCATCATTAATTTAATAGTATAAATTAATAAGAACTATCCCTAGTTACGATTTATTGTCATTTATTGACATCTAATGCCAATAGTTTCAATAATTGAGTCATTAATTTGCCCTCTATTGCTTAGTAATTTTTCCCTTCTTATCATGAATTCTTGCTCTCTCACCTTTAGACTTAGCAAATTAAATAGTACAGGCTCCTCTAAATAAACCTTGGTTTTATTCTACTATACTTAATATAATAACCATTTATTTACTCCAATCACTTTAATTTAAATTATTCTATAAAGTTTTTTATCCACCAAGGGTTGAGGCTAATAAACTTTTTTTGAACTTTGGTCCTTTTCTCTTGGGGAGGGCGATGGACTGAGCATCCCACACCTGCCCCACTGTTCTGATGCTGAACTAGCACCATGCGAGTACTCTAAGCGGCCATAAATCCTGACAGAGATTCCTGATCAATTTAAAAAGGTTTTTTTAGAAACTTAATAATACTTTTTAGAGAAAAGGACCCTCCCTCATTTTATAAATATTAGCACAGCAAGAGCTACTTATATTATAAGAAAGTAAGCCTCAAATATTTATTTTTCAGCATCCCATCAACCTCTAGCTGGTGGATTAGGAGCCTAAATTTAATAATTTATCAAAAAATTATAGTTTTATTTAAACTTATCCAAATTTATCACTTTACAATTAAACCTCGTTAAAGAATGGGATTACAATCATTATAATAGCTGTTTTTCATAAGTTTCAACCTTATGAAATACACTGTAAAATTGCCAGTCATTATAATTTCCACAATACTTTTTCCTTAAAATACTTTTAATAATCTTATTGGTCTTGGAAGCTTTAGCTAAGTAAGCTTGTTTGTCAGTTTTAAACTTCACTTGGTTGGATCTGAGGTAGGCAGACAAAACTTCACTTGGAGCTCTAATGATATGATATCCTGAATCAAATTGTGAACTAGCCTCCTCTTCATCATTTTCATTGGTGTGGCAAATGACCCAATTTATTGAACCTACGACCTTCTCTTTAGGTCTTCTTTCATTTCATTTAGCTTGGGAAAACTTATCTAAAAGTGCCCTTCTTTCTGACCGTCTTTGCATTTTAACTTATTGATTTTTGGTACTTCTGTTCATTTGGTGTAATAATCATTTTTTAAGTTTATCATTATGACTTTAAGCAACGTAAACAGCATTTTTGATCAGGGCAGCGTTGATAATAATCTGATGTCTTACATCCATCTTTTATGGGGCTTTAACATCATTCAAGGCCTCCTTAATGGCCTTTAGAGTTTCAGTAGTTTTTAGCTAATTTCATGTGCATTATAAGATATAGGTGTGATTTTTTAAAACTATAAAGAATTGTCATCATGGTTACTAGAATAAAGGCTCCAATCAAAATATGTTGTTCCTTTAGGTATAACCGGTTTTCATAGTCCACAATTGATATTGACTTACCCATTTCTATGGTGAGGTTTAATGCTTCATACTTTGAACGTTCTGTGCTCTTTCTAGCTTGGCAAAAAGGATTTTTTTAACTTCAGACTAAGTGGGATGGGTCAAGGAATAGCTCAAAGAACCTTTTTAGCTTCTCTACTCATACATTCCTGAACATGGCGAGCTTTCTGTTTTTCAATGGCTCAGTTCATGCTGTTTTGTTTAACTGAAATACATAGCTATAGCTTACTTGCCAGAATTGAACTTATTATTTAATAGTCAAAAATTAGGATCTTAATTTAATTCAATTTGAGGTGATGTTTGTAACATCATATGATGGTGTGTTAAGACTAGTAGTGCATTATCCCACGATAGTAAAAGTCTTATTAGTAAAAACGTTTCACTTGCATATTGTCCACGTCCTGCTTTAATCAATCCAACTGATTATTGTGTATTTCCCATATTTGTAAAAATCAACTTCAGTTTCTGTAATGTTTAATGGTCTCCCTGTCCAGGACATCAAATTTTTTCACTTGAATCATATCCAGCTCTTATGTACTTTATTGTGCTAGTAATGATCTGGCTCTAATTAGCTCTTAATCAATAGAGCTTTACTCTGCTTCAATTGTTAAGTGTTATGTACATACTTTTAAGATTATATCTTCTGAAAGTTTCTTGACGTGTCAAATTTTGTTGTTTGACTCAAAAATCCTTTCAATAAAACATCAATGCTGATAGATTACTTCCATTGATGGATCCCTTGATTCTTCCCGCTTTTATCTTCATAATATGTTAAATTAGATTCACTTCAAAACCACATTAATAGTGTTTAAACATCACAATTACCATAGCTAATAGCTATGATATAATCCTATTATAGGCTGATTATGGGAACCACTCATGTGAATCAAGTGGGGCTTATGATATAAACCTAATTTCACTCACAAATTCAATGTGATACCAATTAATGTATAATGGATTTTTGTATGACAATCATCGGAATTAGCACATTACTACTTACATGGATGGCCCAATTATGGATTACCTAGTACTATTGAAAGGCCTGCCAACGTTCCAATTAGGAGTGCAGCATTATTTGATTTCTATATTGTCCTTTCCCCATTGTATTGTATTTTGTCAGATGCATGATAAAATGATATCAGGTTTATTGTAAAGCAAATAAACACCGCTGAGGTGCTAATATAGTGCCAAAAAATCATCCCAATTACAAGAAAAGAAGTGCTTTCAATAAGGTTGAAACAATTGTAATTAAGTTAATTCAAGGGCCAAATTAACTTGGGAACTATAATAACTATTGCCATAATCCGTAGAGGATTGGTATGGCTTTAAAAACTCATTTAATAGATTAGTATGGCCAGGAGATGCCCTAGAAGTATAAAAATACAGCGCCTAGCTTACTAATAAATCATTTTATATCTGATCTTCTTAAACCAGTTTGGATCATCTAATTTCGCCTTATATTTTCAAGTCTTCGTTTGGTTCTATCTTCATATTAAGAGTGTAGACAAGAATTGAGGGGAGCTTTTTTTTACTTGCATCAGGAGAGTTCCCGCTTAAAGAGAAAATCACCCAGAAGAGACCAGAAGAATGACTTACTATTGTATAACTTTGTGAGCTTTAGAACGGTTAGGAAACACCATAAGACACTTAAAAAATGAGGATAAGTTGGTCAAACTATTACCAACTATCAAAGTAGAAATTCATTCAATAAGCGAGTAGATCCTCAACTTAACAAGTGTTACTTAAACTGCAGTATACAACTTAATATGAACAACCAATTCAGAAGCCAGGTAGAAGCTGCCAGAAGTTTAATGATAATTATATAAAAAACAAGTGACTTAAAGACCACTGTTTATTTTATTGCTGCTCACCAGAACACTGAAAATATATTACTATGCAATAATTAAATCTTAACAACAGGAGGAGGCATGTGGAGTCAACATTCCCGATTGAGTTTACATTAACCAGTGCTAAAGAGATGATGAAAACCCTCTTTCATGGCTACAGAAATGATACATCTCAGATGGTCCATCTTTTGGTCTGTTTTATTACATCAAGGATCAGGCCTTCAATGTGGAGATGTATATGTAATACCAGGAGGCAACCATGAGAATTCTGATTAGATGCCTTACCAACACACAAGCAGCCAATGAGTTTTTTGTTAGTTTTGTGCAACCATCCATCAAGCATACCCAGAGGATTCTGGCTTGACAGAATCTAGAGCTTGCAGAAATTTATGAGTTCAAGAGGAAGAGCAATTTCCAATCAAACTTACTGAGTAAACAAAATTACCTTTACCAAAGTCAGAAAGACTATTGTCACTAATACAGAGCACGTTAATGATGCTCATAGAAGACTAAAAACTTTAAGAACAGCTTAATAGTTAAAGTACCTAAGATTGCAACTGAAGTCCTTGCTCACAATGGATTGATTAATATGTGGGTATAAACCATAAATAACTCTGCCATAAATAAGAAACTAACTTATAGTTTTTATCTTCTCAGACTGACCAGCTGGCCAAAGATGCTACCTCTGCTTGCAGGAATCACCTGGATCTAAAAGCGCTGCACATTCAGTTTAATAAAAATGTCCAAACTGAGATGGGTAGTCTAAAGAATGACATTGTATATCTTGCTACATTACTGTGAAAATCTGAGGATCACTCACTTGTTTTTTTATCCTGCATGTCTATTCAGGCTAAGGTTCTGATAATTGATCCTCAATAGCTCCTGTAGTTTATGGTATTAGGACCGTTCAAAAACTCAATAGGCCTACTAAATTCGCCTCAACTCTTCCGGCTGATTTCAGGCGTAATTTTCTCTTTGTGTTTGGGAACTTCTTCCAAGGCAGGTGAGTATACAAGCTGTGGATTAAGCGCGTCCAGCTTGTCGACCTTTTTCTAAGAAAGGATTCTTTGAGAAAATCAGGAAAGAGATAACATAAATAAAACTTTTACTATAAGCTATTTATTAAATAATGGTCATTAGACCAGGAGCCAGTATTTATACCTCTAGGGCATCTCCTGGCCACATTCCAGCACAAATTTTCAACAGATATTTTACCACCTCAGTTTGGCCCTTGAACTGATATGACTGAAACATTTTATTAGGTTTATTGATGGCAAAATACTCTCAAAGTTGGGAGAATTTCAGGTACAAAAAATGCTATAAAAGCTTGCACAATTGTCCTAGGATTCTCTGGATTTCAGTTTCATCATACTGGTGACAAAATACACCTTCTGTGAAATTTTGACGTCAATTGAAATAAATGACGCACCACTAATAGGGACATCAGCAGGCCTCTCCTCAAAAGCACTAGGCAACCCCTTTTTGTCCATGCAAGTGCTATTGTGCCAATTACGTGGACTGACATACAAAACTCACCTATAGGGCTGAAAATTGATTATGTTTTTTTGTTCGTCTGATAATCCATGAGATTTTCAGATGTTAATTTTAGGTCAATCCCAAAAGATTTTGTATACAGGTGAATTGATAGTGTTCCTGATACTTTGGACAATTGCCAAGATTTGATGGATAGGAAATCAGCCATAATATGCGAGTGTATTCAGGCTGATCACTTTGATAAAATACTTGATTGAAATGACATTGAGATGTTCAGCCCAGATTGTATGATTTCAATAGGCTTTGAGGTGGGATATAGGTGTTTAGCTCAAGCGTTGAAAGGTTAATTGGCCTGATCTGATGGTTTTTAAAGGCTTATTTTTGATTCAACCACCAGATTCTGACAACTACCATCAGGGTCAAACAATGAATAAGTTTTTGCACAAATACATTATGAATTCTCAAAACTTTTGACAATAGTGTCATATGTGCAAGATAAGAATGTCAAGATCATCAAAGAAGAATAGAAGCTCCAAACTCAACTATCTATGACAAATTATTGGGTGGCTTATCTGACTGATAATGTCATTGAATAATTTAGCCTTTCAAGTCGCATAAAGAAAAGAAAGTGAGAGCTTTAGAAAAGAGATCAATACCCTCTAGTAGAAAAGCTGTCATTGTTGGGCTAGTCCTTGAGAGGGGAGGTTAGTGGATACTCCAGATTTTCAGGAAGAAAATTATTAAGGAATTGCCTAAGGCCTGTATTTAAGGGTACAAATTTAGCATTTTGTAACAATTTTCACAAAGCTAAGTCATTAGGGAACAATATGGTGCTAAATCTAATTTTTTCAGACGTTTGTTCCATGCCTAAAATTTTGTCTTCAATACCAACTCCAGATAACACCCAACCAGAATGTGGCCCAATTTTAATGGAAGATTCCTAAAAATGTTCCAGCTCTAGATGAAGTGAGACTCCTCTGGCTGAATCTGGATATGATGACTTCAAACCCTAAACTTTTTAAAATTTGACAGAGATGAGAATGTACATTCATTCCTCAAGTTATTCAAAAGCCATGTGAGTAGCATCTGATCACGTGAAGTCAACAGCTCTCTTTAATTTCTTGGATTCACACACTGTGATAAATGGGCTCTTTCCACATCACCATGAACCAACTTGGAAGGAGGGCCCAATCAAGGGCCCACAAGTAGGAGAGTGCAGCGGTGGTTAATGATCCAATTCGTTGGCTTGATGAACAGTTGTTGCTGAACCCTTGAAAGATGGTAAGGACAATATTGACACTTAGGAGGATTGTTTGTCCATATGAGAAGGCGTACAGAGAGGCAATAGCCTTGTCCAAACCAGAGGTATAGTTCATTTTCCGTTCAAAATCCAGGTTTCCACAAAATCTCAAAAAATGTTTTTAAAATTTAAAATTTTATTCTCAGATTTTTGAGGTTTTTATTTCATATATTAGTAGATGAAGTTGTCTTAAACACTTTCGCTTGGTTTGTTTTATATTAGGGAATGGGGAATATGGGGAAATTGGACCCCGCGGAGTCCACAGGTGGCGGACTATCTGCGGGCCTACTTTGAGAATCTCAGTCTCCAATATTCTCATCTAGGCCCATTCTAGACCATCCATCAAGTACCATGGTGTTACGGAAACTTTTTTGCATATGTTTCCGTTCATTGAGGACAAATCAGAGTTTGTCTCAACCTTATTGCCAAAATTCCCATTTTTGGGATAATTTGGCCTGGCAGCCCCTGATTTGCTGGGCTGCCCTTCGCCATGGCTCTCGATAATTTTGACAAGTGGCAGATTTGGCTTGCTGGCTCTTGATTCATTGAGCTGCCTGATGCTGTCATTTCCTTTTCTGGAGTTATTTGGCTTGGCAGCTCCTGATTTGTCAAGCTACCAGATGCCGACGTTTCCTCTTTTAGTGTTATTTGGCATGGCAGCTCCTGATTTGCTGAGCCACCCAATGCCATAATTCATGCCACTTCTGTTTTTGACATAATTCGGCTTGGCAGCCCCTGATTCACTGGGCTGCTCTTTGCCGTTGCCAATTTCTATACATGGGACCTCAGAAGTCAGGTTGGTGGCCTCTGAATGGCCCGGTCAACATTTACATCAACTTGTGCCACCTTTTCCTTTAGTTTTTGTCAGTTTTGCGGCATCTGATTCGTCATAATGCCATTTTTGAGGGTCGTTGCCCTTGAGCCCTATGCTTTTATGTAAATTGAGTGTGACACTATTAGCTGCGATCCCCGCCTTAGGGGGGTCAGGGCTATGTGGCGGTCAGGCAGCGCCTTGACTGTCACATCACCCCCCTCAGAGGATAGCCCCCTACTCCCCCAGCCTTCCTCAACCTGCGGAGTACAGTTGGTACAGTGGTCAGGGTATTTAATTGAGGTCTTCATATCCCCATAGGGGAATATGGAGTTTTTGTGGAGATCTGGAGAAGGCTTGATCATCACATTACCCCCTCTAAAATACAATCCTTGGTGGCGGTGGTGGCAGGGATTCTTAGCTTGGGCTTCCTAACTTTTGAGGCCTGTTTCTGGCCTGCTGGAGGAGCTGGGCTATTTCCCCACACAGATATTTGATCTTTTTAGCATACAGCCAGCTAGGCAACATGGGTTCCTTTCAGGACCTTCTTGGCAGGGTGAGCAATCCAGGGTATGTGGGCTTAGCACTGAAATGCGGGTTGTGGGAACTTGAACTTTTGCCTGGGGTATGTTATGAGTGGTGCTTCTGGGAGTGGGCCAGTCCAGATGTCCTTCAGGGTGAATAAATGGGCAACTCACTCCCTTCTGGGGAGGTGATGACAACCATGACCATAACTGGGCCAGGAGGATAGTTGTTAGGAGGAAGCAACAAGCTCAAACGCAGGCATGTTTTCCTCATGAAAATGAGTTGTTGCCAACGGGAAAAGAGGAATGGGTATGAACTTCATCTAATGTGACGAATGGCTCTTTCCACATCGCCATGAACCAACTTGGAAGGAGGGCCCAGGATAGGTCCCACAAGCAGGGGAGGGCAGCGGTTGTTAAAGATCCCATTTGTTGGCTTGATGAATGGTTGTTGCTAAACCCTTGGAAAATTGTAAGGACAACATTGAGCTTAGAAGGATTGTCTGACCACCAGAGGGGGCGTACAGAGAGGCAATAGCCTTGTCTAAACCAGAGATATAGTTCATTTTCTGTTCAAAATCCAGAATACTCCACAAAATCTCAACAAATGTTATTAGAATTTAAAATTTTATTTTCAATTTTTGGGGTTTTTATTTCATATATTAGAAGATGAAGTTGTCTTAAACACCTTCGCTTGGTTTGTTTTATATTAGGGAATGGGGAATATGGGGAAATTGGAACATTGATGAATCCCCCCTTGGGTTGGGACCATCTAGTACTAAAAAAAAAATGGGGAAATCGGACCCCGCGGAGTCCACAGGTGGCGAACTATCTGTGGGCCTACTTTGAGAATCTTGGTCTCTGATATTCTCATCTAGGCCCATTCTAGACCATCCATTAAGTACCCATGGTGTTATGGAAACTTTTTTGCATATATTTCCATTCGTTGAGGACAAATCAGAGCTCATCTCAACCTTATTGAAAAAATTCCCATTTTGGGATAATTTAGCCTGGCAGCCCCTGATTTGCTGGGCTGCCCTTTGCCATGGCTCTCGATAATTTTGATGAGCAGCAGATTTGGCTTGGCAGCTCCTAATTTGTTGAGCTGCCCAATGATATCATTTCCTTTTCTGGAGTTATTCAGCTTGGCAGCTCCTGATTTGTCAAGCTTACAGATGCTGAAATTTCCTCTTTTAGTGTTATTTGCATGAAAGCTCCTGATTCATCAAGCTGCCCAATGCCATAATTCATGTTGCTTCCATTTTTGGTATAAATTTGGCTTGGCAGCCCCTGATTCGCTGGGCTGCTCTTTGCTGTTGCCAATTTCTATACATGGGACCTCAGAATTTGGGTCAGCGGCCTCTGATTGGCCCAGTCAATATCTACGTCGACTTGTGCCACCTTTTCCTCGAGGTTTTGTCAGTTTTGTGTCATCTGATTTGTCAGAATGCCATTTTTAAGGGTTGTTGCCCTCAATCCCTATGCTTTTATGTAATTTGAGTGCAACACTATTATCTGCGATCCCCGCCTTAGGGGGGTCAGGGCTATGTGGTGGTCAGGCAGCTCCTTGGACGTCACACACAGTGTCAACCTTCTTATGCCCTATTGGGGTGATGATTAATCCTATTTGGATGAAAGAAAACAGTGTTAAAGCAATTATAGGGTTTTAAAAGTTGTCACCTAAAAGACAGATCTGCTTGACATTATATTCCAGAAAAAGGTGTCCATTTGAGACTTTGCTGATAGGTTCTATTATGAGGGCTCAAGTCCTACTTGGGTCTAATGCTATGCCCAAATTTGACACAGAATTGCCATGGAGCATGCGGTTAAGCCATACTGTGACTTGCATATATTATGATTCCAGTCTTTAATCATACCATGGGAGCTCTGGAACTCACAGACTACTTAAGAAAATGAGCTAGTAGTTTTGATGAACCTAATCAGCCAAGGGATCAACCAAAATATGATTCTTGGGCCCGAAGAATATCAATTAGACTGATCAAGGAAATAATACTCGTCCTGCAAAACAAAAAATGGATCAACATTCATGCCCAGTTACGTGTCATAGTTGTGGTTAAAGGAAAATATTTTACTAGTCAATGCTATAGATGGGCAGACAAGAAACTTGGAGTAAATTGGCCCTTGTTGCAGTTATAGTTCTCTAGACTGGCGCCGAGGTTTGTATATGGCTTGAAGCTGGAAAGTTGGAAAGAGCACCAATAAGGAAACAGAAAATTGGGTTACATACCAAATGCTTTATTAATTCAAAAGGTTTCAATATTTATAGGGTGCATTGAAAATCGGTGCCTCAGGGTTTGTTGGGGTCTCATCCATTCAGGATCTTTACTAATCTTCCAGAATGACCTCCTCATGGGCATCCTCAATGGATTGTGTCGCCCACCTGACCAAATGGGTGGAAACGCCGCCCCACATGACTCAGGAATAGGGGAGAATGATCCTGAAATTAGTTTATCTTGGTTAGGTTTGACGACTGATTCAGCACAGCCCAATCTGGAAGTGAGGAATTCAATTTGGTCATTATCTCGAATTCTGACGACACCCCCCTCAAGATCCTGTCATAGGGGAATATGGCTGCAGTAACTGACCATGAACCCAGTTTACTATGGTTCCTTGGTTGACGTCAGCAATGGAGTACTTGGACTTCACCATATGAATGACTTCATAGGGTCTAGACCAAAGTACGTCTATCTTATTTTGTCAGCCTCCAGGTCAATGGTGATAAAAGGGAACAAGGTCACCTAATTGAAAATTGGTAAGGAGGGCCATCCAAGGTTAAATCGGGATGTCTCTCTTCCAGTGGTGGTGATAATGCCTTGAGTGGCTTGGGCTTGAAGCTAGACAATTACATCAGCTAAGGCCCTCATAGTTAATTCAGAGTTCGCAGGTGTGGAGGCTTTGAGCAGTGGCTGGATGCTACTTGGTAGCTGAGGGCCCGCCCATATAGGGCTTCAAATGGGGACATTTTGATGACTTGGTGATAGCTCACCCTGTAGGCAAGCAAGGCTTTGGGTAGATAATGGTTTTAATTGGCAAAGTCTGAGGCGGCCAGCTTCCATAGGATTGAATAAAGAGTTCCGTTAGTGCGTTCTACCACCCCATTAGTAGATGGGTGGTAAGGGGCAGCGAAACTCTGGGTAGTGCCAAATAAAGAAGTTAATTCTTGTACTAGCTGGGAGGTTAAGTTCAATCCATTGTCCAAAAGTAAGGTCTGGGGGCACCCATGCTGGGTGAAAATGGAATGAACAAGAAAAAGAGCTGTGGCCTTGGCAGTGGCAGCGAAAACCAAAATCACCTTGACCCACTTAGTTAAGTGGTCCACCGCCAAGATAATATACTTGTGGCTATGCAATCCTGCGGGAAGAGGACCCACCACGTCAATGCTAACAACATTGAAAGGCCTGGTTGGGGCAATGACTGAGTGTTGAAATTAAGGGTTGGCTCAGTTGTGGGATCTGCAGGTCATACAAGCCTTCAAGTCCTCTTGGATGGTTTCTACAATTTGGTCCCAGTAGCATTGCGACTTCAGCCATTCTTGAGTCTTCTTAATGGCCGTGTCCCACAGTTAAATGGCCCTCCAGGATGACATCAGTCTGAGAGGAGGAGCAGATATAAGGGAGCCACTTCTTGTTGACCTTCTTGTAGAGTAGCCCATCCTTGATTTTCATGTCTCGAGTCATTCTGAAGAGTTCAACCTGGACCTCAGGAGTTTCCAATTCCCATTTCTTGGGCTGTCCTATCAGGTCATATAGCTGATCTTCCTCGGCGGTCAAGACTGCTACACCAGCATCTGAGAGAGACTATCAGCATTCTGGTGATTAATTCCTGTGTGATGGACGATGGTGAAATCATGGCTTTGTAGTCGTAAAGTCCACCTAGCTAGATGACCATCTGGGTCTTTCATTTGTTGGAGCCATTGGAGCGAGGAATGAGATTGTAATAATAGTAAAATGGGTACCATAGAGGTAAGGCTGAAAATGTTGGATGGCTAGTAGGACAGCTAAATATTCCCTCTCAGTAACGCTGTAGTTCCGCTCAGCTTTACTTAGCATCTTAATAAGGTAGGCCATGGGGTGGTAGACCTGGTTTTCATCATGTTGGGATAAGATAGCCCTGATGGCAACATCGCTCACATCCGTGAACAACAAAAAAGGGTTGGCCAAAATGAGGGTGAACTAGAACGGGTTTAGTACATAGAGCCATATGTAAAGCGTTAAAAGCCTGCTCCTGTTCAGGTCGCCACTTGAACAGTATGTTCTTCTAAAGGAGGTAGAAAAGTGGCTCATTTAGGTCATCAAACTGTGGGATAAACTGATGGTAATAGCCCACCATGCTAAGAAAGACTTGGATATCTCTTAAGCTTTGAGGGCGTGACATCTCTATGGCATCGAATTTGTTGGGTTATATGGTGGTTGCCACTCTTGGAGACTTTGTGTCCTAGAAACTCTAGATCAGACTGGAAGAAGGAGCACTTAGAAAGCTTGATCTTGACAGAGGCCTTTCTAAGTCATTTGATGAGTTCCCTGAGCGGATCCACATGTCCATTAAAAGTCCGTGAGAAAATGGCAATGTCATCCAGGTAGATGAGGACGCATGAGAGCTTCAAGTCCCCAAGGATCCTCTCCATGGCACACTGGAAAGTGGCTGGGGCGTTACAAAGGCCTAGGGGCATCTGGGTGGGCTCAAATAGCCCTTGTTGGCGATGAGAGCGCACTTAGCTCAGTCTTCAGGGGCGAGTTTGCCTGCCAATATCTGCTGGCAAGGTCCATGGCCAAAAAGTACTGGGAACTGGCGAGTAGACGGAGAGAAACGTCAATTTGGGGCAGAGGATAACTGTCCTTCTTGGTGATGGAGTTAAGTCATCAATAATCCATTACCACCCAGTGCCTGACATCTTTCTTTCAAACCAGCAGAAGAGGGGAGGTCCAAGGGCTGTATGAGGGTACCAGGAGCCCAGCGTCAAGTAGCTGTTTGAGTTCCACCGTCACCTGGGCCTCTTTGACCTTGCTTTTTTTGTAAGGCTGGGATCAAAAAGGGGGAGCATCCCCAGTTTCCACATGGTGGAGGACTCCGCTAATTCTTTTAAAGTCATAGGTCAATGTTGAGAATAGGTCTGAGTATTCCTCCAAAAACTCCAAAAGCTTGTATCGCTGCTCATCTGAGAGGTCCTTCCCAATATTGGCGTTGACCAGACTAACCAAGGGTGGCGACTCCAAGCCAAAATCCCTCAAGTCTTCAAAGCTTAAAACATCGGTAATAGCCCCTAGTGTTAAAAGGCAGACATAAGCGGCAGGACTGTTTGGACCTATGACTTTAGGTTTGTCAGTGAGGTTGGCTAGTAACACTGATATAGATCTGGCATATGCTGGATCAAGGATCCTGGGGCAGGTCAGCACTTCCTTAGGAGATGGGTTGTCTATGCCTCAGATTTCCAATAGGTATCCTGAGGTACTGTTGACATGGACCTGATTGTCAGTAATGACTTAGGACTTCAGGGTACTGTAGTTGCCCTGGGTAAGTAGATCGGCATGACATCCTGTCCATCAGCAGCAGGAGGGGGTAGCTGGACTTGAGAGCCCCTGATATGATACTTGAGCTGATTGATTTGATCTTCATTCTCCAGTAGACAGTCCCGGGCTTTGACCTCCATCTTAGAGTCATGAGAAGTTTCGAAGATCAGAGGGACCTGATGCCCCTAGCAGGGAGAGGAAGCCACCATCATAATGGTGTCACCGCTGAATAATCTCGAAAGAACTGAGTCCCAAGGAGCAGGTCATGACTGGGGTTGTCTAGTACAACCGCGGGGGTGTTCATAGCAAGCTTTCCAAACTGTAACAGCAGAGAGGAATAAGCTCCTATGGACTGTGTACACTGTGGGCTGTCCGTGCAATATTCCATGTAGTGTGGTTGTCTGGAGCGATCTTGACCTGTTTCATCAACTTAGAAAACATGAAGTTCATGGAGGAACCAGTGTCAACTATGGCGAGGACCAGAATCTTGTGGACCCAGATGGCAACTCACGTAACTAAACTTCTGAATTGGGGCAATAACGTGAGGAACATGGGAGAATCATCAGAAGAAGAGTAAGCAGTATCAACTCTTTATTTTAATCAGATACCAAAACTCCTTCTTCTGTTATGACAGTTTCAGGTCCATTAAAGGAGGATACTTGAGGCTGGGTAGGGATGTCAGCATGAAGCACTTCGTCCTTAATGCTGACGGCCCTTTTCCCACCTCCTCGGCAAGTCATTTCCTGCAGACCTTGGCACTATGTCTGAAACCATTATAGTAGGTGTATTGAGGTCTTGGGTTATTCTGGTTTTCAACCACATGGACCCTAGGGCGGTTAGAGGGGCCTGTAGACGTAGCCTTAAAGTGTAGAGTCGAGGCAGGGATCTCATTGAGTGCTTCCTTGATTTCCTGAATACAGGTAAACCCATTATTCTGCCCGATCATATGCATTTGAACCTCAGGATAAGATCCTAAGGCAGAAATGACAGCGGTGATAGCGTCATCCAGGGTGATATGATTTTTCATGACCAAGGGTTGTGATTGGGCATAAAAAAGGTTGGCAAACTCCATGGGGTTTTCCCCTTTATTCAGTCAGATGCCCATAAATGCTTGCTTTTGGTTGGCCAGAGTTTGATTGCTGCCAAACTCTTGGATCAAGGCTGTATGAACCTGTTCCCAGGTGTTACGCTCCTTCCTTGAGGGAATGATCTCCTGGGTGGTGCTGTCTAGGCAGAAGTGGATATGCTTCACCTTCTGCTGATTGGTGGCCTCCTCCATGGAACTCTCATAGGTGTACAGTAATGAGGAAACACTTTCCCGTCTGGGGGTAAACCTTTCCTTAAAACTAGGTTTAAAGTTAGTTACAATAGGAGTGGAAAGGGTGTTAACACCGGGGATGGGCATCAGTTCTGAGATCTCAGTTTCCGCTTAATCTTGGCGAGCCCTCTGATTAAGCTGTCACCACAAGCCTTCTAAGTCCTCCTGGATGTAGTCCCAATTTTGGCTGAGGATGGAAGCAGAAGCCTTATTTGCAACCTGCTCCTTTAAAGATTAAATCTCGGTGCACTGAAGGCGAAGTTGGCCTTTGAGGGTGGTCAAACGGGTTTCAAACCATAAACTAGTTTGTTCAAGCTGGGAGATAAGAGTGTCTGTAAGCTTAGTAAAGGCACTGAAGTTATCCATTTCATCTGACAATGTCTCAATAGAGACCCTAGGGTAAAGGGGGACTCTATCTGATCAGAGTTTGCACCCCAGCGCCACATTTTGGATTTGATCACGTAGGGCAGTTAGGGCTGTTATCACATCCCTCTGCCATGGGTCTTTGGGTTTGCCAGAGGTTGAAGGGACTGGGGGCCCTTGAGGTCTGCGGGGTCCTGCTGGCCCTGGACGCCCTTCAAGACCTTCAGGCCCCCTAGGTCCTTCTGGCCCTGCACTCATGGAGGGGTAGTCATGATAGACCAGCTCTTGGTAGTGCTGTTGCATGGATAGTACCAGTTCTTCAACTTGAAGGAGATGCTGATTTTAAGTCGCCTCAAGTAGCTGAGCGTTTTGACACAGCTGATCCTCGAGGTAGACAGAGATTCTGCTGTCTAATACTACTAATTGATCCTGGATCTCATTGATCAATCTCCTTTTATCAATAATGGCTTTGCGGTTGTTGTGCACAAAGGAGGAGGCAGCGACATAGAAGTTGATGATATATGATTGTAAATTCTAGGTGAGTCCCAGTTGCAGGGAGACCTCCTGATGGTGTAAACCAACTAGCTGGAGTAGGTGATGGATAGCTGGGTGAACAAAGTTGCAAAGGTAGCATTCAGGCCCCAGGGCAAGTTCCCCTACTGGTAGTATGGCCGAGGCATAGAGGTCCCACATTGTAGAAGGTACGGAAGAGGCACAGGAGCAGCTGGAGCTGGCGCCCACAGAGTAGATGCCATTTTATCAGTTGTTGAATGACATGATTGAGGTTTTTGTACTGGAGTTGGTATTGGCTCCTGTCAAGGGAGAGCAGTGAGAGTTAGAAAGTGGCCTGAAATTCTAGCCTCTCAGGCTGTGAGGGCGGTGTTGTGTATTTCGAGGTACTAACCCATTGAGTAATGCTTCTTGACTGAACAGTCAATTGGTCTTAAGGGCTACTAGTATTTTCCATTTTTTGTGATAAATGTTTTCACTTAGGTCAGCTCAGATCCCCCTGTAGTGTGCACCACTTTTGTCAGTGCTACATTTCTCTAGACTGGCGCTGAGGGTAGTAGGTGGCTCAAAGCTGGTAATTGGAAAGAGTGCTGAGAAGGAAACAGAAAATTGGATTAGAATACCAAGTGCTTTATTAAATTAAAAGGTGTTGATGTTTATAGAGTGAGTAGGGACTTGGTGCCTTAGGGATTGTCAGGGCCTCATCCATTCAAGATTTTTATTGATCTTCCAGAATGGCCTCCTCATGGGCATCCTCAATGGATTGTGTCGCCCACCTGACTGAATGGGTGGAAACGCCACCCCACGTGACTCAGGAATAGGGGGGAGGAACCTGAAATTAGTTTAGCTTAGTTAGGTTTGACGACTGATTTGGCATGGCTAATCTGGAAGTGGGGAATTTGATTCAGTCATTATTTTAAATTTCGAATGCCCTGAAGGTTAAAGAATGAGGAAAAGGTGGGAAAAGAGCAGGTGGAGAAGAGGCGGAATGCTTAACTTCCACCAATGTTCTGCCATACATTCCACATGAACCAGGCAAGCGTTTTTAGCCAATGAGGTGGCTAAAGATAAACTGTACTACATCATGGCTTATAAAGTCTACATAGTTACTACCCAAGCTAAGCTTAAAGAGTCAAAGCAGTCAGAAACCACTGAAGAAGCTCATTCTAAAATATTAAAACCCTATTCCAAACAGATCGTCAATCAAGGGTTAAACTGACATCCCAAATGTTTCTCTGACCTGCCTTCTACACGACGTACAAGTGGCTATCCCAATGAAAACTTTGGCAAAAAATATTCCAGAAGTCTGTTTGAGTTTGAAGTCCCACTTAAAATCAGACAACCATCACAATATTCACCTATTAAACAATGTTAGAACTACTCTGAGTGTACATATGTGGATATATCAGTGAATAAGGTTTTTATATGGGCTCTTATTGATAGTGGAGCACCTATCAACATTGTCAGCACTTAACTGGTCAAGAAGCTGTAGATTGCGCCTGATGTTGCCTACTACCAAGTGTATGGCACGGCAGGAGCGCACACCACTAAGTCACTTGGACATGCAGCACACTACCATTGCGTTTTGGATCTATCATAGCAACTGCACTATCCATAGTATTGCTAGATATTAACCCCAACATCCTAATTGGGACTGATTCCTTGAGAAGATTTGGTGTTGTTACAAACCACACAGGAAACCCTCACCATCTTGGAAAAAAAACCCATTATACTATAATAAAAGCAGGAAGGCTGAAAAGAAGAAACTTAATTTATTTTAACCAGGCCTACAAGGATGATATAGTCCAGATCGATTACACCAAATTTTTCTCAAAGATAGAAACCCCTACAAATGAATATTTGCAAGTCAAAAGGAATCCCATTATGTTGAATCAAAAAATTACTGTGCTTCCTGGAACTCAAGTAATCGTCCCTACCAGGATGATAATTAAAACTCCAGAAAGACTTTATGGGGTCATATTTCAGCCTTGTTCTAGATCCCAATTAGAACCAAATATTGCATCTGGTATAGTCATTCCTAACCACAAAGAGATTCGCATATTATGCGCAAACTTAAAGTATCAGCCCATTAATATTAAGAGGCATCAATTTATTGCCGTCTTTCATTTATGCCTGACCACATAGATTTAGAATTTTCATGGATTTTGGACTCTGAAAAAATAGGATTTCACAACGAAGATACAATTAGCATCAATAATGTCATTCTGATGGCCAAACTAGGGAGCCTGACTGACCAGTAAAAAGCTCAAGTTCAATATTTGTTTCTGAAATACCAGTAAATATTTGTGAAGGACAATTTTGACCTAGGTTGTGCTAGGAATGCGATATATACCATTGATACCAGTAATCATGACCCCATCCAATTCTGCCCAATTAGACACTTGAAAGCAGCATAAGAAGTTATTTCAAAAAAAGCTTCTGTATTGCGACATGTTAGCCCCATTGAAAAGCCCTTGGGTTGCCCCAATTTTGATAGTAAAAAGGAATGATGGGAGCAATCAGGTTTTCATCAATTTATCATAAGCTGAATAATATTGTAAAGAAAAATTTGTATCCCCTTCCACAAATTGACAATGCCTTGTATTGACTAGGAAGCGCAAGTTCTTCTCCCCTATGGACCTAATAATCATATAACGCCATATCAATATGCCCAAAGAGGAGCACAAAAATGCGTGATAATAACTCAAGTGGCCTATTACAACCAACAATGATGCCACAAGGGCTATGTAATGCCCTGGCTACGTTCCACAGAGCTATGGACACAATCCTGAGAGATTTAAAGTTGCCCTGTGTTGGTATACCTGGACAACATAAATGTTTTCAGTTGCACCTTTATGATCACTTGGAACATTTAAAAGAAGGTCTTCAATTAAATTAGCAGCCCTAATATTGAAAGAAACCCAGGAAGTGCCAATTTTTCAAATATTAACTGGAATATCTTTGGTTTGTATAAACAAAGTGGGACACTAACTTCAGCCATCCAAACTAGACGCAATATCAAATATGAAATGGCCCAAAAAAAAAGTGTGATTCAACTTTATTGGGTATGATTGTTTATTACTGCCAATTAATTGCCAAATATGCACAAATGTGAGCTTCATTAACTCATCTACTCAAGGATAAGGTCGCATTAAACTGTAATCAGGCTTGTCAAAAAGCATTTGATCAGCTTCATTAAGCCCTAATAACAGCTCCAGTTCTGCAATACTAGACTTCAATTGCAAGTTAATTATTTATAATGATGTTTCACTCATGGCAGCTGGAGCCATTGTGTCTCAGATAGGAGAAGATGGTGAGGAACATTCTCTCACTATTGCTAGTCAAACATTAAACATCCCTGAAAGGAACTACACAGTGATGGGAAGGGAATTCTAAGCGGTCATATACGTCTATGACCAATTATATGTTTATCTGCATGGCACTTACTTTACTTTTGTAACAGACCATTCATCCCTAAGATGTCTGAACAACTTGAAGGAACCTGAGGGCTAATTAGTACAGTGGCATTTAAGCTTCAAGCCTATAATTACATGATTAAGCATTGTTGAGGAGTGTAGCATCAAAATGTCAACTGTTTATCCAATACCTACCAGGACTCCAGTCAGTTTGGCCGCTGACAAAGTTGTTACAGAAAATGATCAGTGGGGATTTTAAGACGAGCCCAAATCTGTTAAAAAATTACTTTGGGATCTATGACAGGACACATTGGTCAAAAACAGAATGTTTTACAAAGTGATCAAAGTAAAGAAGTTCATTTTTCTGAGACCTTTGTCATAAACGGACATAATAATGGGTGCTCATAAGGCCATAGGATACGGTGGATTCAGGAAAATAAAGGAGTATCTTAAGTGATATTACTATTGGGAGTCGATGTACTTTGATATTAAGTAAACACTGGAGTGTTGCGCTGAATGCCAGGAAAAAAAACTGTTCCAAAAATTCACTTCTTATCAGCTCATTCAGCCCAAATTGCTTAGCACATCTTGTCAATGGATGTTGTTGGACCACTTCCCACTAGCAAATCCAAGGCCAAGTATATTATCATGCCTATTGACCACTTGACAAAGTAGGTCAAAGCTAAAGCTATTTGGTAATTAGTAGCATTGACTGTGGGAAAGTTTATCCTTAAAAGTGTCATCCACAAAGTTGGTTATTCACAGGTTATTTTAACTAATAATGGAAGCAATTTTACCTCTAACGTTATTATGAAGCTCAACCAATTAGCGGGAGTGAGAGGTATTCTCTCTGCTCCCTATCATCCTGAGATAAATGGAACAGTTGAGCGCACAAACAGAAACTGTGAAGATTTTTCAGAAGTTAACCTCTGACAAACCATCAAAATGGAGCACATTCCTAAGCTCAGCCTTGTTTTCCTACATCATGTCCTACCACTCCGCCACTAAGCTGTTGCCTTTCCAGGTTCTATATGTAAGACATCCAGTCCTACCATCGATGTTATATTCAGTTTTAAAAGACCCTGAGGAGAAAAATTATCCCCAATATGTTGAAAAGCTTGCAGATACATTAATTAAGTTGCAAGCTTAAACCCTTGATAATAGTTTCATTGTTAAAAAGGCTTAACATGAGGACATGAAAACAGATATAAGTTGGTCAAATTTAAAGTTGGCGATGAGGTTCTTTTCTGTAATACACATGGATTGGGCTAATTACAGAAGTTAAATCGCATTTGAGTAGGCCCATCTGTGATTAATGAGAAAACGTCAAGGTCTATTTATACAATCAAAGAAGTCAAAACATGCCATATACATTTTCACGTCAATGTGAAATTTCTTAGAAGATTCAATAAAGGCCAATTAAAGAAAAAGAAGAAACAAATAATAAATACAAAAATATATTTTTCAAAAAATATATGAATTATAAAAATAATCTAAAATGAAGATTTTGTTCCTCTGCTTTTAGGGGAGGTGACTCAGGCCCTAATTCTTCCTTCACATGCGCCAATTCAGCCCAATCCAGTCGTTGAGATACAAGAAAAAGGGCTGTGGCAATATAGAATCAGACATGCCATGCGCTGGTATTTGTAAACTACAGCAGAAATTATGAAAGAAGGCACAAAACTGTTTATGGTGATCTAATCAAGCCTGAATTTTGGAGGAAAACAAATGCCAAAAGGAGACATTCTTTGATACATCAGTTTGGTATTGATAAATTTCTAGGGTTGCTAGTTGGACTGATAGACCTGAGCTCTCCACCATTCAATGAGAGGGTGACGTGTAGTAATTGATTTGAAGGCATCCGCTTGGTAAAAATAAACATAAGATGGCCAATAAAGGCCATCTTGGGGAGATAATCATCAGCCCTTTCATTGTGTATGTCTTAAAAATCTGCACAAATGGCCGATAGGAAAGAACATTGTGAGCAACATGGGTATCTACTCATAGCAACTAGGGTGATTGGGATGATTTGCAAGGTTCACAGGCCAGGAATATAAGACCTTCTTCACAAAAGTGTCAGCGTGTAGTTTATCTTGGGGCAAACGTAAAGTGTCTTTGGCTAATAGGAGGTGATTAGTGCCAAAATGTTGTTATATTTTGCTTTCATTTGATCAAAAAGTTGACCTCAACGTGGGAAATATGATGAGCCCAAAGTTGCCAAATATTTCTGGGATATCAGATAATGATTAAAGGCAAAAATAAACTCCTCCAAGAGGTCTCCTTCCAAAAAAGGATGACAGTGAAAATTTGCATCCCTAGGATCAAAGATGTGACCAAAAGCACACGCTTGAAGGTTAACTGAGGAGTGAAACAAAGCTCATAACCCAAGGATCCTTGGGTAATCACTGCAGCTGGAACAACTTCCTCCTCAACCTAGTATCTGACTGAGTAGACATAACAACTGCCAGTGCAGGGATGAACTGACCCAATTCTGACTCTTGGATAGAGCCTAGGAACATATTCATATGCATAGCACTTTCCATTTTGTTAAATTTTCAGCATTGTTCAGGATAAAGACCATTGACAAAATGGCGATAAGATGAAGATTATCTATTTACAGACATTTAAGAGAAATTGGGAAGCTCAGGGTTTATATTTCAGTCAAGAGGGTGGAAATTTTAGTTTTGATGGTTGGCTCAAAAATAAACTATTTGAGAAAACCATCAATGCAGAAACATAGCTCCCATTGATGAATCCCTTGATCCTTCCTGATTTATCTTCATATCTGTTATTTTAGATTCACTTCAAACCAACTTAATTATATATTTAAACATCCCAATTATCATAGCTATCAATAGTTATGATATAATCCTAATATGGACGATTATGGGACCCACTTAAGTGGAAAGAGGATTTTACTGGAAAAACTTAATTGTACTCACAAATTAGACACAATCGCAATGAATGTATAATGGATTTTTGTATGACAATCCTCATAATTGGCACAATACTAATTATATGGATGACCCAATTAGGTATTACCTAGTACTATTGAGAGGCCTGCCAACGTCCCAATTAGGAGTGCAGCAATATTTGATTTCTATAATGACCTTTTCACTTTTTACTATATTTTAACAGCTGTATGACAAACCCATATTGGCTGAATGTAAAAAATATAAACCGCTGAGGTGCTAATATTACACCTAAAAATTCTCCTAATTATAAGAATAGAAGTGCCAACAATTAGTCTGAAACAATTGTAATTAAGTTAATTCAAGGGCCAAATTAACTTGAGGAACTGTAATAATTACTGCCATAATCCATAGAGGATTGGCATGGCTTTAATGAACTCATTTAATAGATGAGTATGGCCTGGAGGTGTCCTAGAGGTATAAAATATTAGCACATGGCCTACTTATAAATCATCGTCTTAAATCTGATCATCTTATACAAGTTTAGATCATCTAATATCTTCTTATATTAAAAACTTTGTTTAGTTTTACCATCATATTAAGAGTGTAGACAAGTGTTAAGGATTCTTTTCCTTGTTACCTGTGTCAATAGTTGTCATTTATAGAGTGAAACTTATTAGAAGTGACCAGAAGAGTCATCTATTATTGTTTAAGCTTTGTGAGGTTCAGAACGGTCAGTAAACACCATAAGACATTTAGCAAAAAGTGAGGAAAAATTGCTGAAACCTTTCCAACTATTAAAGCAGGAACTCATTCAACAAGCAAGTAGATCCTCAAACCTAACATGGTACATATCCATGGTATCTTTGTTGAACTTGCCTCATTTTCATATTGGCTCCCCCTGTAGTGAGCACCATTTATTGTAAAAGTGTCTTACTCACTCAAGGGGCTTGATGAAAGTGGTTAAGCCTCTTACAATAATTCATCAGTTTGTTTACAGGGTGTGCTTTCAGTAAAATCAGGGGACCTTGTTCTTCTGTACGTAGGACATTTCTCATGGTTCCAAGCTTGTCCTACTTTGTTGAAGCCTTCTAATTATAACTCAGGCGCTGCTCCTGAGCACAATGGAACTCTATCAAACTCTGCTGACAACTGTAACGGGCGGGTTTGCACCAATACACAACAAATAAATTGGGCTGTAAGAGCCATGTTACTGACTATACTAATACAGGCCAGCAGAGGCCCATACCTGAATGCAACCATCATGTCTCGTCATTGCCACGTATTCCCATACCACTGTTCCCATGACGCTGCACTTCAACAGCAGAGTCTGAGACCAGAAAAGGGCTGAGAACGACGCCAACACCACGCCAAGCTCACTGGTTGAGCTCATAGCTTTGATCCAATCCTCTTATATTTTACTAAATGAAATTAATTTTTTCTGAGATAGCAAATATTCTTTTTTTAAATTCCATTTTTCTTGTAGAAAACGCAACTGCCCTTCAGGGATGTGACGTCTTCCCCTAAATAGTGCATACTGAATATGGAATAATATTTCCCTTTTGATTAAACTCTTATGAGACTAACCACCACATTGTTACCAAAGATTTTCCATCCCACCAGATCACCGACCACACCCTGCATAAGCCCATCATCATTTGATGGTTGTGTTTTGGGTTTGGGATGGCAATTTTACCCAGTTCAAAGCTTACCAAGTTTGATGCTCATTGAATCAGGGCCACATTCAGATTGAATTCCACTCGATCTGAACCAATGTACATATTGGGTGCCTCCTGATATGTTACATCACCCCCTTGTGAAAACCAGAACTCCTGGATCTTCTCTGGGAATTGCACAAAGTCCTCCTTCATTTGCCATGTTGCCTCCTCCAACAGATAGCCCTTCCACTTTACCAGCAGTTGCGGCCAGCCTCTCACCCACTTGACATCCAGTATCCATTCCACCTCATATTCTGGCATCTCCCCCTCTCTAGGATTCAGCAGTCCTGGATGCTCCAGCCCCTCACCCCTGAAAGCCTGTAGCTGGGAAGCATGAATCACTGGGTGGGCTCTGGAACCTACTGGCAAACTCAACTCAAAGGCGACCTGATTAATGGCTCAGATAATCCAGTATAGGCCCAAAAACTTTGGACCCAGCTTACGACCCTTGACTGGGCTGGCATAGTTCTTGGCCGCCACCAATACCCAGTCCCCAGGCTCAAACGCCAGATCCGGCGCCCTTTGATGATCTGCCTGTTGCTTCTGCTGAGATATCGCCTGCTCCAAGTTCCCCATATCTCCTTCCTGATATCTGACATGGTATGTAACATCTCATCCAAACCCTGACATACACCGCCCACAGACCCCCATTTGATATGAGGGCTGAGTCTATGATTCACAAAAATGGCGATACATTTTTAGTACTAGATGGTACAAAAATGGCGATATTCCTGTTGAAGATTGAGAGTGATTGTTGTAAGTGAACTGGGCCATCCGGACTATGAAACCCAGTCATCCTGTCAATCAGACACATAACACCAAAGATACTTCTTGGATATCTGATTCACCCTCTCTGTTTGTCTGTCAGATTTCGGATGGTATGCCAAGGACCAACCAGGCCTGATTTCTAAATTTTCCAGTAAACTTAACCAGAATTTTAAAACAAATTGCGGGCTCCAGTCTGAAATGATCTCCTCTGGTAATTCATATTGGGAGAAAACCTCATCGATATAAATCGTCACCACATCCTTAACCAAAAAACTCTCAGTACATGGGAAGAACTCAGCATATTTGGTAAATTTATCTACGACCACCATAACCAAGTCCTTCCCCTGAACCTTCAGGAGTCCCACTATAAAATTGACACTAATCGAACTCCAAGGGGCTTGTGGTATCAGCAGTGGATTCGACTTACCTGATGGTGGTTTTCTCAATGGCTTTGAACTTGCACATATAAAACACTCCCACATGTACTTCTGGACATCCTTACAAGGGCCCAGCTAAGAATACTCCCACTGCACTAATTCCATTGTCTTCCCTACCCTGGGTGACACACCAGCGGATGATCATTAGAGGCTCATATTACCTCCTGTCATAATGATGTGTTAGACACCCATACATGTGACTTGTAGTATAAAACCCCATCCCTCTTCATGAAATCTGCATGGTACCAGTGCGGCCGACCCTCCATCATCTCAGTTTTCAGCCTTTGGGCGAATTCTGCGCTTCTCTGCTTCCTGCAAACTTCCTCCCCCAACGCACTTCCCCTATTTTAAATCATCACAAATTGATCCAGTCAGAACATCATACCCATGTTGAGCTCCTCCAATTCCTCCTTCTCATACATGATAGTCCCATCTTGACACAATTAATCCACCAGTACATTTGAAGCTCCAGGCCTGTACTCCATCTGGAAATCATAGCAGACCAGCTCCACATGCCATCTGGCCTGTCACTGGTTCATCTTTCTGAGTTTGCAATAGTACTCCAAGGCTTTGTGATCCATCTGGATAATAAAAGGATGCTGGGCGTAGAGCAGGTGATGTTGCCATGCATGCAAGGCCGCCATCACTGCCAACAGTTCATTATCATATATTGAATAGTTTATTTCCGCAAGGAGCAACTTATGGCTGAAGTAACATATGGGATGCTCTAACCTATCTTCCCCTTCCTGAAGCAATACCACTCCCACAGCATAATTTGAAGCGTCTGTCTCGACCATGAAGGGTTTCCTGGGATCTGGATGGGCCATTACAGGTGCAGTAAGTAACTTACCCTTTAGTAATTCAATTGCCTGCGCCTCTTCCTTTCCCCATATGAACGGAACGTCTTGGATCAAGCATGTGAGCGGTAAGGCCATCTGGGAAAGATTTTTCACAAACTGATGAAGGAAGTTCAATGTTCCCCCAAAAAACTTTTGCACCCTCATCTGATCTGTGGGGGCTTTCCATGCCTGCACCGCCAGAGCTTATCTGGACACAACTTCAATCCGTTTTGTAATACCACGTTGCCAAGGAAAGTTATTAAGATTTGGTAGAACTTGCACTTGGAAGGCTTCAACTTTAAACCCATATGGCTGATCACCTTTAAAACTTCACGTATATCTCATACATGCTCATCCTGGGACCACAAGTGGTGTAAATTCGGACGGTATTGTTAGGATCCATCATGTTGTTTGTACAGGTCAAACCCACTGAGCAACAGATAGACGATGTGGGGATCGTTGGTCCTTTGGGCTCACTTGAAAATATACTTAAAAAAATTGGAGCAAATTTCCCCAAATGATTCTTTATTTATTTTTAGTAAATACAGTGACCTTTCGCTGTCCCATTTTTTTCTACTATTAACAACCTACCTCTCTCAATCGCCCATCTTGCTTATATAAAGCAGCTTCAGGCGATACTGCTCTCATGGCTTGGGCCATTCTATTCTGCTGATTCTCCTCAAATTCAACTTTTTATTATTTAATCCTCTATCACCCAATTGTAGGCGATTTACTTCATATATGTCAAATGTTGACATCGCCATATCACCTTATCACCTTAAATATTGGTGATCCAATAAGAACATGTTATATCCCAATGTTGCCTCATCTTGAGGCACTTGAACAATCATAACTGATATAATTTTTGGCGGATCCACCCTAGCTGTCCCATGCTTATCATACAGTCATATTGGAATTGCGACATTACCCTTCCTTGACTGAACAATAAGATCCTTTTATCTGTAAGGTTGGAGGAACTTTGCGTGTACTTGGTTAATGATCTGACCACTTGCAGGATCCTTGATGGTATATGCGTCAACTCCAGTTTTCTCTATAACTTCAAATGGACCAATCCAAATACTGTCCAGCTTGTGTTTTCACCCAATTCCATGTTAAAATGAAAGAAAATCATATTGCCTTCATTGAACGGCGCCAGCCTGCTATGATGTGCCTGATCAGTGGCCTGATTCCTGATCTTCTTAGCTAAGCTGAAGGAATATGCTTCGGTTTGCAGTTTGATCAGAATGTTTTGAGGTTAGTCAAATAGCGGTGGGGTTCCAGTCCACCAGTGTCTTCTACACACATGTATAAAGTAATGCCGGAAGAGCCAGGTGTCAGCCGTATATTAGTTGGAAGGGACTCTTCCCCGTGGTGGAATGGTAACTAACGTTGTAAGCAAACATGGCAGTGGAAAGGAGAGAGCTCCAATCAGAAGGTCAATCCATTACTAATTTTTGTAGTATGTTCACCAGAGTTCCATTCACCCGTTTGACCATTCCATTAGATTTGGGGCAATATGGGTTCATCAGAACCCCGCGGATTCCCATAAGCTCATTCAGTTTGGGTAGGATGTGCGAGGTGAAGTTGGTTCCGTTGTCAGTGAGAATAAACTGAGGGCAGCTGTGTCACTGAATAATGCATTCCATCACAAACCGGGCCACAAGAACCAGCCCCAAGTCTCATATCACCCTTTCTTCAACCCACCAGGTCAAGTGGTCAATAGCCACAAGAATGTACTTTCACCGGTTGGCTCCTGTTGGCAAGGGGCCAACAACATCAAGGGACACCGTGTGCCAAGCAAAATGTGGTTTCACTAACCAATATGACGTCATTCAGAAAAATGGCTTTTCCACTTGGCACTGATGGCAACAGGAAATAGTTTTGAGCACATTGAAGCTCATACTTTCCCAATAGTACCAGGGGCGGAACAACTACATAGTCTTATGCACTCCACCACGCCCAACTGCCTTGTGCGTGCTCATAATGATTCCTGGTCATGCTGAGGGGTGCAAAAAATTCACCATAGAATCGCCGATCTACTTGTATAGTTCTCCATTCCATTGGAAGGTATTTGTTCACATCTCATTTAACACTTTGATCACTTGAGGCAGTTTGTCATCATATTTTCTGCTGAGCATCTTATTGTACATCATGTCACTGAGGTCCGCTATCACCATAATAGTTGGTAATTGATATAAACAGTCAGCGTTCTGATGCTTTACTCCTGGATGATAGAGAATCTTGAAATCATAAGCCTGCAACCTAAGTGCCCATCAAGCCAAATGGCCTTCAGGTTCTTTGAGGTTCTGCAACCAGCTTAATGATGCGTGATCTGTTGCAACTTCAAACTTTACCCCATGAAGATAGAATATGAATTGCTTATACATGTAGATCACTGTTAAGCACTCCTGCTCAGTCATAGTATGATTACGCTTGTGAAAGTTCAGACTTCAACTACAGTATGCTACTGGATGTTCCTCTCCCTCGTCATCTTTCTGAGAAAGTACAGACCCAACAGCAGAGAGGGATGCATCTGTCTAAATGATAAACTCCTGATTGAAGTTTGGATACTGTAACACTGGTGTGCTGATCAACGCTATACAGAGTGTATCGAAAGTGGATTGATGACATCCCATCCATTTGAACATAGCGTCCTTTAACAACTTGAATATTGGCCCCCCAATACAACTAAAATTAGGGATAAAGCGCTGGTTTAACTGAACATTCCCAAAAAACCTGTTTTTTGCGCTTACTATTTGGAGTAGTCATTTTGCTGATGGCCTCCACCTTAGCCAGCTGTGGTTTCAGCCCTTTAGAGTCTACCACAAACCCCAGGTATTTCAGCTGATTTTTGAAGAAGTTACATTTTTGAGGTTTAATTTTAATGTTCACCTCAGACAGCTGGCAGAATACTGTTTCTAGGTGGTTGAGATGCTCTAAAAAATTTTGAGAGAAAACATTAATATCATCAAGGTATACAAGGATGCATGACAGTTTCAGGTCACCAAGAATAGTATCCATGGCTCGCTGAAACATAGCTGGGGTATTGCACAGTTCTTGAGGCATCCACGTCAGTTAAAAAGGCCTTTGGGGGTGATTACAGCGCATTTTTCCTGTTCTGCTGGGGGTAACTCAATTTTCCAGTAACCTGATATCAAGTCCGTCGCAGAAAAATAATGGGCTCCCCCTAATCAGTCCAAAGCATCATTGATTCTTATCAAAGGGTACAAATCCTTTTTGTAATACTGTTGAGCTTCCAGTAGTTTATTACTACACGGTTGGTGCCATCCTTCTTTTTTACAATTTATAACAGATGAAGCCCACAGGCTTTTGGACAGTTTGAGCATCCCTTGCTCTAGCAACTTGTAAATTTCATCAGTGCCAACATCTTCCACTGCCCATGATCAGAAGATCAGCTGAGACCTTTTAGGAGGATGATCTCCTGTGTCTACTTGATGGACCACCCCCAAGCACACCCTAAGTCATGATCATTGACAGCAATATCCCCTTATACTTCTGAAATTAAGCTATTGCTTGGTCCTTTTGTTCTTCCAATAGTCCTATTAGTTTTCTCCTTGGTACCACCATTAGTATGTTGGCAGGTGTCTCAGCTGGTAGACCAAATTCATCCAATGACCCAAAATCATGAACCTGATGGACATCGTATATTGGAATCAGATTAAATATGCTAAAATTTGGTGTTGGCAGATTTTCATTGGTTCGCTCTGGAGGTTTGCTAGCAAAACCTTATCACCCCATGTCCCAGAAGTATAATCCCTGGAATCACATGCAGCTCAAACCGTTTTTGATGATAGAGCCCAATTACTTCCCCATATAACCCACTAGGCACTTCCACCTCTAACTCAGAGTTCACTAGGACTTGATAGCCAGATGGTATAGATATGGGCCCTGCCACTTGAAGAGGTATCCCTTGATATTTGTATATCTTCTGTGGAAGGGGCCGAGTTTTGTGCTTTAGTTGGTGATAGTGAACTGGCATCACCCCGTCACTATAGGCAAGGTTGATATGGCTCATATGCACTGGATCCTTTGGTACTCCACTAGTGGTAAAGTAAATTGAGATCTGCTGACCCAGAATGGCGAGGGTATCCTCCATCATATTAATGACAGCCCCAAAACGGCGCAGGAAATTGGTCCCAATTAACAGGTTGTAGTTTTCGTTTGGCAGCACAATTGCCAGGGCTACAATGACAATGGACCCAAAGCGCAGAGGTAGCGCACTGTAAGCCCCCTCAAAGATGGTGCTTACTGCTCCAGCAGTTCCATACACCATTTTGATGGTTTCATCAGGTTTCAACATCAACTTTGCCATCAATTTAGTGGAAACTATGTTGACTGAAGCACCAATTTCTATTATAGCGCAAACTCTATTTTTTGCTACAAAAATATCACATTATGTACACTCAGAATAAGAAGAATATTGACTGTTTAATACGTGAACATTTACAGGCTCTCTTTTTTCAAGAAAACTCATTATCCCCTCACCGACTTGGGGGTATTCTTTGATAATGGCATCTACCAGAAGGGCGACGTTTACTCCTTTAAGAGTTGGTGCATCCGCAGAAGAATCAAGTTTGTCTGAAGAAGCTTGATTAAGCATTTTACAGGCAATGGCTTCAGTTGTTTGGGGGACTCTTCTTCCACCACTGCCTTGGCTTGAGCTCAGGTTACTACATTTACTCCTACAACTGGCTGCTGATATAGAAGTCCATCATTGTACTGAGGGATTTCTGAAGGGTATACTACTATTGATTTGGGGACGTTTTTAGTTGTTATTGTGGAGGTAGAGGGTTCCATCTCTACTCCGCTCCATTTTTCCCTGATAGTATTGATCTTGGTGTATGTAGTTCACATGGCGGTTATGGCAAAATTTTGCCAAATGACCTGGGCAACCGCATTCATAGCATTTAACCCCATAAGAGCCACGTCCTTGATTATCATAAGAGGGTTCAGACTGGAAAGTTTGGGGTTGTTCAGCATAACCAGCCCCAGGTCAGTAAGCTGATTGTTGATGGTCAGCATAGCTAGGTCCTGGTCGATAACTGGGTTGCTGACAGTTTTCATGGCCAGCCCATTGTCGCAGATTGAACTGTTGAGTATAATTCAGCCGAGGAGGAGGTGCAGAGTTATAGAAAGGCCAAAGATTACTAACTGGAGCTGGAGTCAGATGAGAGTATTCTCCTGAATAAGAGGGTGCAGTAGTGGCAGTAGTCTTCCATTCCATAATTGGCAATGGAAAGTTAGGGGATACATGACGCAAAAACTTTTTAAAATCTTGAGCAGAGGTACATCATCATCCAGAAGTGGCGAAATGACATTTTGAAGCTCACAATATGGCTTCACCGCAGAGGTCATGGCAATGCACACGTCAGCTTCTGCTAAGTACCCTGCTCCAATCAGCACATGGGCTTCAGTTCTGAATCAATCAGCAAACTCCAGGAGAGTCTCATTGAAATGAATCTGATTTTTAAAAATTCTGCTTTTAACTGTGACACCTTTGAAGTACCCTCAAACAGGCGGAGTATGGTTCCTTCATGTCCTTATAGGTGACAGAGCTACTTGGAAGGTAACAGGTGACCTGATCGGCACTTCTGACATCCAAGGCAGATATTAACAACCTAGCCTAACATCTTCAGATGCGCCTTCTGCTGAAAACTCAAACCATTTGAAGAACCCATGAATGTTCCCGTTGTGGTCAAATGGCGGTAATTTTTTATTTTACCTCCTCATCTCATTCATGGGGTTTTGGGCCATACTGAGGAATGGGTCAAGATCCAAAAGCAGTTTCTCAATGAGGATCTGGATCAGCAGAAGTTGGGATGTCTGCCGCTTCAGGGGTAGTGTGACCTTATGCCATGGGCAGTACCACCATTACTTGAGGGAAGTGCTGTTCCAACTCCTATTCATATCTGGTATTACCATCCTGGGTGTAGTAGCTCTGACCAGCGTCATATTCTTCCTCATATGATGCCCCTCTTGATGGTCATCATTGTCCCAGCAAAAAGACTGAGAGGTATTGGACAATCTTTATTCTGCGCACTGAAGCTGTTTGGTGGTATCATTCAATTGGTTGGCGAGTTCTATGTTTTGTTGTCCTAAGATTTGCATATGGTTAAACGTACTATCAAGTTGGTGCATGACAGCATCTCATTCTTGAAGAAGTTCTTCTTGGTTTTTGAGCACCGCATCTAAGGTAAGTTTAAGTTCCTCATATCCAGCTGGTGCAGTGTTCCATGAAGATTCCCCAGCAACACAGCTTGTGTAAGGCATGGCTGGTGACTGAAGTTCCGGAATGTTAGATGGTTGATTAATAGGCCCCCTGTAGTGAGCACCACTGCTGTAA
This sequence comes from Massospora cicadina, assembly GCA_022478985.1. Taxonomy (NCBI): domain Eukaryota; kingdom Fungi; phylum Entomophthoromycota; class Entomophthoromycetes; order Entomophthorales; family Entomophthoraceae; genus Massospora; species Massospora cicadina. The sequence continues at coordinate 44,532 of JAKSZP010012372.1, forward strand.
ATTTGGACGGTATCATTAGTATCTGTCATGTTGTTTATACAGGTCAAACCAATTGAGCAACAGACAGATGATGTGGGGATTATCAGTCCTTTGGACACACTTGAAAATATACTTAAAATATAGGAGCAATTGCCCCAAATGATTCTTTATTTATTTTTAGTAAATACAGTGACCTTTCGCTGTCCCATTTTTTCTACTATTAACAACCTACCTCTCTCAATCGCCCATCTCACTTATATACAGCAGCTTCAGGCAATGCTGCTCTCATGGCTTGGGCTATTATATTCCGCCGATCTACTCAAATTCAGCTTGTTATTCTTTAATTCTCTATCGCCCCAATTGTAGGTGATTTACTTCATATTTGTCAAATTTGACATCTCCTTATCGCCCTATCACCTTATATAGAGGCGATCTAATAAAAACCCGTTATATCCTAATATTGCCTCATCTTGAGGCACTCAAATAATTGTAACTGATATTATTTTCAGCAGATTCCGCCCTATCTGTCCCAAGCTTATTGTCCAGTCATACCAGAATTGCGGCAGCAAGAATACTAGAATATTGTTCATATAAGTGGCACAGCATTAGTTGATCATCCCCCCAAGGTCATGGTCAATCATCCGCTGGAAAACCGCCAGGGCATTCCCCAGCTCAAATGGCATTACGTGATATTAGTATACCCCTAGGTGGCACTTTTAACACTGTGTATTACTGGTGCTCCGGTATCACTGGTATCTTATTAAATGCATCTGCAAGGTTGAGCTTTGTAAACACCGTGCATCTGGTAACCATCAGAAGAATGTTCTCCAACAGGGGCATTGGATATGGATCTGGTTCTGTGACCACATTTAAGCATCAGAAATCCATACATGAGCATAAATCGCCACTTGCCTTCACTACCAGCAATATAGGAGACACCACCGGTGACATGGTAGGCTCAATTAAACCTTTGTTAAATATTGACTCCACATGCCCCTTCAATGCTTCTCTGGCCCATTCATTAAGAGAATGAACCAGGCATCCTCTTGGAAGCTCTGACCCCTCCTTAAACTGGAATGAAAATGCAAAAGAGTTCATAGGGAAAAAGGTGAACTACCAATGGGACCAAATACATCAACAAAGTCGCTATATTATGGTGGTAGCTCTACCTTCTGCATCCCCCTAAGCTCCTGTATCCACTTGGGATGTCGCCCCCCCACCTCCATCTTCCACCTCATCTGAGGTCCAATCTGTGGTGACAAGGTAATCATCTTATGCAACAAATTAATCCGTGGCTGGAAGCAATGCCATCATCTCATCCCCAACACCTTGGGGTGGGCTAGATTCCAAATAGCACAGAAACCCTCCTTCAATCCAAAGGGGTTCTACTGAATGACAATCAAGGGCTCCAGAACCCACAATGGGGTTCTTCTTGACACATCAGCGATCAATACTTCAGGACCCCTCCTCATCTCCAACTTCAAATGTTCCACTAAGGCGAACTCCACATAATTTTCCTCAGCCCCTGTATCCACCAGTGCCAGCACCTTCTCTGTCTGACCATGCAAGTATAACTCCACTGTAATTAATCCTAAAATAAAGCGAAGAAGAAGGTTTAATGTTAGAAGAATTCTCAGATTGCAAGTTTGCAGGTAAGGTAGGTCAGAGACTATGGCTCTGCCCAGGTCCCTGGCCTGTTCTACCCAGCTTCTCACCGCCTCCCTGGTGAGATCCCCCATGGATATTCCCAAAGTTCTGAGGAGAACCTCGCCAACCTCCTTGTCCTCTGCTGGCTACAACAGGCGACTGGACCCTTCCCAGGGACATTAAATTCTCTCACCAGTTATGCACCAATGTCAGTTGTTTCTCCACTTGCACTGCCAAAGCAATTTCCTCCGCCAACAAACCCTGAACTTTAGCAGATTCCATGGTGGCCAACATGTCCGCTTGCAGCCCTTGTTTAAACATTTGCAATGATTGTGAATCTGAGACTCTCACTGCCTTCACCAATGGGCAGAAAATCTGCCCGTATTCTTCCACTGATCCTTGGCCCTGACATACTGTCAACAAAGCTGACCACGCCTCATCCTGCACCTCATATGGACAGGCCTCCCAGTCTATCCAGTCCACACACTCATCCATGGATCCAGGAAGACATCCTTGCTCTTCACCCAACTCTTGCACCCACCCAGAAAGTTCTGGGGGTAGTGCCTCCATGATTTGCACAAGCTGCAATGAGAAAGGGGTCTCCCCACCCATTGCTTGAGCCAACTGCGCCTGAAAATAATTCCATGAAACCACTTGGTGGATCTTCTCTAAAGCTTCCAGGGGCAAGGCAGCCCAACTTTTCATGGATGTAGGTCCCCCCTGGCGTTCTTCCATCTTAACAGGTCTCAAACCACACACTCAAATTACCTCTCTTATTACAAACATAAGTGATAATCTCACCATCACCACCGTCAACACATGGCGGTACCATTCCTCCCCTCATGGGGCCACCACCTCTTCTTGGGGGCCTTACAAAACTGACAAGAAAGTATTTGAGTTGCATCTAATGTAATGGGCGGGTTTGCGCCAATATGCAATGAACAAATTGGGCAGTAAGAGCCATGTTACTGACCATACTAATACAGGCCAGCAGAGGCTTAAACCTGAACTTGACAGCCATGTCTCGTCCTTGCCACATATTCCTAAACCACTGTTCCCATGACGCTGCACATCAACAATAGAGTCTAGGACCGGGAAAGGACTGAGAATGATGCCAACGCCACACCAAGCTCACTGGTTGAGCTTATAGCTTTGATCCAATCCGCTTATATTTTACTAAATAAAATGATGTTTTCCAAGCTAGCAAATATTCTTTATTTTGAATTCCGTTTTTCCTCATAGAAGATGCAACTGCCCTTCAGGGCTGCGACGTCTTCCCCTAAATAGTGCACTGCAAAATATAGAATAATCTTTCCCTTTTGATTAAACTCTTCCAAGCCCAACCACCACATCATTAGTGAAGATTCGCCATCCCAGCGGATCACCATCCATGCCCCGCATAAGCCTGTTGTCATTCTGCAAATGTGGTTCAGGTTTGGGATGGCGATTTTTCCCAGTTCCAAACTTACCAAGTTTAATGCCCATTGAATCAGGGCCACATTCAGATCAAACGCCACTCGATCTGAACCAATGTACAGATCAGGTGCCTCCTGATCTGTTACAACAACAGGAAGGCTAAATCTACCCCTTTTACAATAACTCTATATTTGGTGTTAACAGCACCAAATAAAATGTTAATATTAAAGTAGATTCTATGAAGGAAATTATTATATTGATATAAAAAAAAGCATATATGGTGCTTAGGACCTTAAGGTGGTTAAAGTATGAATTAATTTATACTAAATCAATTTCCTTTCATAAGGCAATTGTGATTTTACAGCCTGGTTTCAGAGCCATAATAGTCTAGTTCCTTAATCCTCACAGATCTTCTGGGTTTCCTGCCTAAATTAAATTGTTTAGCTTTATCCTGTTTATGAATGTGTGGCTGTTGCTCTGAATTTAGATAGAGTCACTTGTCATTTGTATGATCTTTGTGTCTCTTGCATCTACATGGGTTCACTGGTCATTTTTTGATGGCAATTTTATAATTAATATGTTCCTATTTTGGCACTATTTGCATAGTTCAGCTTTGTATGAATATAGAAACTTTTTTTAGACATGGGGTTTTTAAATCTATATATCATTGGTGGTGAACCCAAGGTATAAAAGGAGGTTCCTACATGGCGTCATCTACAACATTATGCGCATAGTCATTGGTACTGGTATTATACTTGTGTGACCTGATGTTATGGTGACCAGATGTTTTCTATTGCGGTGGTCAGGGGTATGTAACAGCTTATGTTGTTAATAATTTTAGGCTGATCAAAGCCTATATAAGGGACTTTTAAATTTTGAAAAGTTCCTAATTGCTGGCCAAATTAGCTGAGACTTGATTGTTGCTTAGACCAGCTAGAGTGTTAGTACCAATACTAGTATTATTGGGATTGGGTTTTAGGAGGGGTTTACTGTAATGGTCAATGATCCTACATGGATCTTGTAAGGTTGAAATTTATAAGATTTGGTTATGTTGATGGTTGCAATTTCATTGTTTTGATGAAGTTTTCCTAATCAGGTCAATAGCAGGATAATTTATAGTAATATGTTTAAGTGGTTGTCCATTTTTGGAGGTTTCCCCATTTGCTGACGAGTTGCTGGGACGCCATTAATTCCTGAGGCTCTTACATGCCTCATAACTGACAATGCATTTAGCCTTTTTAGGCACCATTTCAAAATGAAGTTGCTCCTGATGGACCTCACTTTGGAATTTAATTCTGAACTTTGAATTCACTCCAAATAAAGGCCACTATTTGGTAGACCTGTTACATTTAATATAATTTAACATTGTATTTTATTTATTTGAACAGGTAATAGTGCAGATGGTGGTGCAATAGGAAGTGAGGAAGGGGGTGGACGTCCTGAGATCCTTTGGGGTGGTGACGCCCTGGTGGAGCAGAATACCCTGGACCAGTGTTGACTGGGGGAGCTTGTCAAAAGCCGCAGAGTGGGTGACAAGAGGCCAGCAGGACATTGATGTCTTCTGCACCTTGGGCTGTGCCCATCCCTTTGGTGTGGTAGTTGCCAGAGTGGTCCCAAGGCAACAGAGGCTGGTGCGCCGCACCTCAGCCCAGTGTGCCAGTGAGGCCACCTGCCCAGATAGGAGTCTTGGGGGTTTGGTACAGCTATTGCCCTTTCCCTCATGGGAGTGACCCCCATCTGGGGGTTTGGGTTCACAGCCAGTGGTGGGCTGAGCCTTGAGAGCCCCATCCATTACATTTACCATAGGCTGAGAAATTAACTCTGTAGTTGAAACTTTCTCAAAACCAACAATTGAGCACATTGCAATGGTGATCAAATGGAGGTTTTATTCTAGTATACTTAAAAATAAAATTAAATAATGATACAAATAAATCATCAGCTTTAAAGTTTGTCTTCATAGATTCACTTTATAAAACTTTTTTCAATACAGGTGAGTAAATAGAATATTGTCCCTTTACCCTATGATGCACATATGCCAGCAATCTATTCACCTAACTAACTTTGAGCTTTATTTTGAACCTAAACCTTAAGCATAAAACTTCCCACCCAACCCCACCTCTTGTTAATATCAAACCATTCCATTGATAAAGAACTTTAAAGCCCATAATATAATTGGCTTGAGATACTTGTTAACTGTTTAGGGGAGAATTGACTAATTATGTTGAATAGGCATTAAGCTCTATTAAGTTACCTCAAGTTATTCACTACCTTTACAATAGCAAGATATTTTAACCTTAAATTAACAATTATTTACTATCATGATGGCAGGAGTCAGATTGTTGGCCCTTGCTCACTTATTTTGGTTGGATGACTTTCTGTGCCAGAGTTCTGTTTCATGCAGATTAAACATCAGGTAACCTTATGAAGGGATATATTATTCCTCACAGTGTAAATCATCTTATGATGCTATCAAATGTAGCATCGCTTGCTCATTGGAACTGCCCATCAACTGGCGGGTGGTATTCTGCTTGGCATTCTCAAACATCAATCTGATACTTTGGCCTAACATAAGAATCAATAAAAATCTCAACCAACCTCTTCCCTGCCATTTTCAGTAACCTAAAGTGTAATCCTAAATGTGTGTCTTCTTCTCTAGATCCCAGACTGGTTACTGATAATCTCATCACTTAAAAAATTATGTGTAAAATAAGGATAAGCTTTAGATTCTGTGGTAATATTTTATTTGGAGTAAACCTGAAGTGATTTAAACCTTTTGTATAAAATCATGATGTGAAGTGAATGTAAAGTAGAAAATAATTAGGAGTAGGGTTTGGCATTATTGTGGGGGCTTGATGATATTGTAGGGGCTCCACAAACCCCAGGTAAGTCTCTTCTTGATTGTTACCTTGGTGGCGACATCTATTTGGTTCAATGCTTTAATCTGTGAGCTCTGCCATGCGGTGGGTATCCCTGAACCAGAATGCTCAGTGGCCCCTTGTTCAATACCTGCTTCTGGGTCTGGTTCAGCAGCCTAATCTGGTTATTGCTTTATTACCCAATTTGGTAACAAATCTCAAGTCAATTTTCAGTTAAAGCGCTGTTTTAGTACACCCCGCTTCAGGGTTTTGATTGTCTTAATATTAGTAAGCCATTTTTGGGCAAATTTGGATAGGTTTGATTGCTTCTATTAAGTAATTTAGTTCAGTGATTTTATCATCAAGAGCTTATAAATTATTTTGGTCCCTCAAATTTATAAAAGGGGGGTCATTTTTCATAGCCATCGTTGGCGTTATCTTCATACTGAAAACTTCTCTGTTTGTCAGGTATCAAATATTTAAGATGACATCATCCCAGCCAGCTGGTAAACTTACTGATATTGTCCTTGATAAAAGGGGGTTGATTTCCCTTATCTGTGACTCAAACACATATCTCTAAATCCTGAGGTGTTGCTATACTGGTTGGGTCCTTCCAGAGGGTGAGGGATTAATCTCCAGCATACCCATGGTGTCTTCCATGACATCAGGTTATGAAGATTCAAATACTGCCATGATAGCAATTTACAAGTATTCAGATGCTGTCATAATAACAGGCTAATATATTGTTATTCTAATGATAGAAGCCAATCAACTTGCCTTGCTGCCAATATTACCAATGAGTGGCCAAAAATAGAAGTTGATGGCTTATTTGGAGTGTCCAAAGTGACTTTGATTAATGATTAAATATGTTATGTAAATGACCGAGTTAGAAACAGGAGCAGTGATCCACCGCCAAAACAATTGACATGTTTTATGAATAACTAGTCAAAGACTACAATTGGTAGGTAGCCTAAGACTAACCCAATGAAATAACTGCACCTATATGATGATGTAATTCAATGCTGATTCAAGGAGAGCCCGTGGGAGAATTAGTAATGGTATAAGAATTATCAGTAGCAAAGCTGACGGGTTAATTTAAGTTTAGATGATAAGCTTAAAACTGGACCAGGAGGTATGATTTTGCCATCAAAAAAGTTTGCTTTTTACTACACCTATCTTCCACTTATCCTAATACTGAAGGTTAACTCCTCTACTGCTATCCTATTATATTAGTGGGTATAGAACCTCAGGCGCACATACACTGAATTTATGAAGGGTCTCCGGCTCCCCTGTCTTAAATAATTGTGATTCATGTCAATATTCCTCACCTCCGAAACGGTAAATGCCCAACTGCCAGTAGTCACGTCAACTTGTTTTTAGCGTTTCACTTACCGCTGCATAACCTATAGTCGAATCGATCATTTCTAACCTCGATAAACCTTTTCATTGGTTTGATAGAAGGTTAAACTAATTTTCAAAATCCATCGCCTACAAAGTTGAGTTAAATTTACCTTCTCGCATTTACCCAATTTAAAGTTTGGGTTCGGGTAAAATTTGATCGGCAGTAAGTAAGCGAAGCTGGTTTCGGGCGATAAACTTGAAGAATTAATTGTTAACTTGGTCAAATCCTATTGGTGAATTTGGTAAGATTAAAGATCAAAAGATACAAGGGCGCGTAACTGATTCGATTAGACTCCGCTGGCCAAATTAATTGGAAACCCTAGTTGGAAGTGTGACGTCGCAAGTTTAAAATGGCTTAGGTTTGATTGGCCAGGTTTCAGAAGCGAAGGGATGACCTTTTGGCAAGTGGAGAGAGATGGGGGGATCGACGGTAATAAATGGGCGAGCCTCAGCGGAAAGCGCCAGGATGGTGGTCAAAACCGAAGCGTGCGATTTTAGTGATAAGCGGCAGGTGCTCGAGGCCCTCGGTTTGGATGCGGAGGGGGAGAACCTAGGCGTGTTCAACGGCGAGTGGTTTGGCAAGGGTGAGCTTGTCGAGTCTTACAACCCAGCGACGGGGGAACTAATCGGGCGAGTGCGTACCGGAACCGTACAGGAGTTGGAGGTGACAATTGCCAAGGCCCAGAAGGCGGCTAGGCAGTGGCGCGAGATGCCGGCCCCCGTACGGGGTGAGATCGTCCGCAAGATCCGCAACGCGCTGTTCGAAAAGTTGGAACCTTTGGGCAAGCTAGTGGCCTTGGAGATGGGCAAGATCCTCCCCGAAGGTATTGGGGAGGTCCAGGAATACATCGATATCTGCGACTACGCCGTCGGGCTGAGCCGGATGCTTAATGGCAAGGTTGTGCCTTCTGAGAGGCCTGGGCATTTTATGATGGAGCAGTGGCATCCCCTGGGAGTCGTTGGGGTCATTTCGGCCTTTAACTTCCCGGTTGCCGTGTATGGTTGGAACTCTGCCATCGCTATGGTGTGCGGTAATGCCGTCGTATGGAAGGGGGCTCCCACCACCAACCTCATCTCCGTTGCCGTTACAAAGATCCTAGAAAAGGTTCTTAAGGAGAACAACCTGCCCGGTGCCTTATGCTCCATGTGTACCGGTGGAGCCGATGTTGGCAAAGCTCTGGCCGCCGACCCTCGCGTCAACCTCGTTTCTTTTACCGGTAGCACTCAGGTTGGTCGTCAGGTTGCCCAGGTGGTCCAGAATCGTTTTGGCAAGCTGATACTAGAGCTGGGCGGCAACAATGCCATCGTTGTTATGGACGACGCCGATATCGAGCTTGCGGTGCGCTCGGTGTTGTTTGCGGCGGTCGGCACCTGCGGGCAGCGGTGCACTACTACCCGCCGCCTGTTCCTCCATGAGAAAATTCACGATCAGTTCCTCGAGAGGCTTAAAGCGGCGTACAGTCAGGTCAAGATTGGCGACCCTCTAAAGGATGGGAACTTGTGCGGCCCTCTGCACTCCAAACTCGCGGTTCAAAGGTTCTTGGAAGGCATCGAAGCCGTAAAGGCTCAGGTACGTTTATCCAGCTAGCTCTATCTCGTGCATCTAACTTATACAATCATGAAGGGTGGCAAGATTCTTTTCGGAGGCGATGCGCATGAAGGGGCGCCCGGAAACTTTGTCACCCCCACAATTACCTCCATCGACCCTGCCGCCGAGGTGGTCCAGAATGAGATTTTCGCTCCCATCCTACACGCGTCCAAGTTCAGGGACCTTGAGCAAGCCATCGAATACAACAACGGCGTCAAACAGGGGCTCAGCTCCAGCCTGTTTACCAGCAACCCCGCCAACATCTTCAGTTGGGTTGGCGCCTCCGGCTCCGACTGCGGGATCGTCAACGTTAACATCCCCACCAACGGGGCGGAGATTGGCGGGGCGTTTGGCGGCGAGAAGGAGACGGGCGGCGGGCGCGAGTCCGGCTCCGACGCCTGGAAGCAGTACATGCGCCGACAGACCTGCACCATCAATTACTCCGGCCAATTGCCCCTCGCCCAAGGCATAAAGTTCGAGTGAACATTAAACCATTCTACAGAGCTCTCGTCGCTTAAACTTTGAAGCTTACGCGGCTCAGCCCAGGGTCAGATTTTATAATACGTTGTTTGAACCTGCCAAATTTACTTTGAATGTTGTAATCTATCACTTCGCGGTACCCTTGTACATTTTATCTAACTTAATTGCCGCATAGTAGTTTTATATCCGAGCTTGCATTGCAAATTATAATGACCTCTGCAATGCTCATCGCTCCTAATTTGAGTTTAGGGTTGATAGGCTGATCCGAATCTTTGTGATGCTTACTCTACATAGCACTAACCGATACCAAATTATGATAAGTTTACATTAGCCTAGTCCACCATCATACCTCTCACCGACTTTTCAACTCATACGTTTAATTTTATATGTTCAGTCCAAGTTAAACTTCTGGTTGAAAAGTTATTAGCTTCGACCCCCTTTCAACTCCAAATAAGTTTGGTTCGACAAGTTTTGTTCGGGTAACCCTGAATGTGACTAAAATTTTAATAAGCGGCCAAAGTTCAGCTTTCCAAAGCAACGAGCCCAAACCCACTATCAATTTGTTTAAGTATGAATTTATATTTCATTGGCTTTAGGGTTGATACCTTACCCTTTAGCATTGCCAAGCTGTCAGTCAAGTTCGAATCGTTGGGCCAAGTTTGGGCCTGGTAAGTGCATCCGGAAAATGAATGCGCACTACCATTAGTTAGGCGCACATATTTCCATGGATAGCGGGTGATCATTTAGGCTTATATGGTTTATCGCGCTTAGGGCAATGAAGTTTTCGACGCATGCATCTTATACCTAACCATGATCTGCCTGCTACTTTGTTTATTATATTTTTATAATATAGATAATTCTTTTTTGATACAATATCCTATATATCGCGGAACTTATAAGCATGTTATTAGAAAGTAAGGTAGCTATAAGGCTAACATCATCACACCTTTATATACTAGCAGGTACCCTTGATTTTGCATGCGTATAACTTATGTGGTAGCTATCAACTTTTTATGATAAACTATTAGTAATTTAGAATGATAATCTACTATAGTGTACGAATCGTAGTGTGAAGCAATAGGCCCTCCATAAATGGTTCCTCGTTTTTAAAATTATGATTTATTAAGTGAATAGATATAAATATGCAGAAACATAATCAGATAAAATACCCAGATTCTATAGGATATTATAAAGAGTTTATACATATGTTTATTAATTGGCTAGAAAAAACTTAGATGCTAAGCCACTTTTATGCTTTTGTTAGATTGCTTATATGTAAAATTATCACAGTTCAATATGCTCAGTTTTTATATATCTATGACACCACCAAACTCAATAGGCCCTATCTTATGTTCTACTAACTGAGTAGATAAAGATCACTCAGCTTATGTTAGATAAGATTATTCCATATACAGTTGTTCATGAGAAAGATTAGCAGCTCCCAAACATACACCAGTTGTATAAAAAGTGCTCTTATAACTTCTTGATAGTCGTTAGAAAGTGAAAATAACTGGAGTCTGGTTTCTCAAAATGAAATAGAAAGTTATATGGTATGGCTAAAATGGCTTTTAATATACTGTTTCTCTTTTACTGAAACCAGTGAAGTGGGCACTTCAAAGATATTCTTTTGCAACCTATCTTCTGGTTATGTTGATTGGATACCCTTGACAGCTTAATATTTCTCATTATTTTACTTTAACCTAGTTCTAATTCAATGTATGAGATATTACCCTAATGCATTTACCCTATAAACTTAGTTGGGTAATATACTAAACCCTTTACATTCAATCAGTTTTGATGGAGCAACATACTTTACTCCTAAAATTTATATATCTAGATAGTATTGGTATTAGCATGTTTGTCTCTTAGTTCTAGTATCATATTATTAGATGACTATTAAAATTGTATAAGTTGATAGGTTCATATAAAAGCTTTTTAATTAACTTTTACAGTGATAACTTTATAACATGAAGATGGATTTAAACTTTTATACCAGCTGTTTCCAGTATCTTATCATCTTCAGGGTTTAATAGAGTAGAAAAATATGTGAATATCTTTATCACTCCCAAGTTAAAATTTTAAATATTTATTGCAAGAAATAATACTATCTAGTGCACCTTATACATAACTTTTTATTCAAGCATTTAATTCATCAGCTATGTTACCCTACCTAACTTTAAGCATACTGGTTTGATATCTCCAGAAAAGTTATTTAAACATAATCTATGAGGGTAAGTCAAAAAGTAAAGGCAAATTTTATTTTCCCTGCTGCAATGGATGGCAGCACTGACTGAACAATGATATATTATAACCTCAAAGTTTTTTTATTCTTTAGCTGTGTTGTTTCAGTGCTCAACTCCATATGTAGTGATTTCAGGGCATTTTATTATGAGTGCCCCATTGTCCATGTGCACCAAGGAAGAAATGAGGGGAGTGGTACATTTTCTGCACTCTGAAGGGACTAAACCTGTGGAGATTATTTGCAGAATGCAGCAGCAGTATGGTGAGAGCTGTCTTAGTGAATGCAAAATTTATGAGTGGATAAATCGCTTTAATAATAGTCATGTATCTATCTGCAATGAAGAGTGTTCAGGTAGGCCATCCACTTCAAAGATGGACAAGAATATTGAGAAAGTTGAGAGAATGATTCATGATGATTGTCATATCAAAATAGATGATATTATATATGCATTGAATATTAGCCATGGTTCAGCAGTTGCAATTATCCACAAATCACTAAATTATTGCAAAGTGTGTGCTCATTGGGTACCACATTGACTGATAGACCAGCATAAACAGAAACATTTGGAAATTTTGAAATCATATTTAAGGTATTTAGAAGAGGAAGGAGAAGAGTTTCTCAGTCACATAGTAATAGTTGATGAGACGTGGGTCCATCACTTCAAACCACAGAGTAAGCAGCAGAGTATGATATGAAAATATCTATCCTTGCCTACAGCAAAAAAAGTTTAAAAGACAAGTTTTTGCAGGAAAGTTGATGATGACAGTGTTTTGGGATATGAAAGGTCCACTTCTAATTCATTACACTCCTAAAGGTCAAACAGTGAATATTGACAGCTACTGTGAGTTACTGCGAGTTCTGAAACCCAAAATTAAAACAAAGAGGTGAGGAAAACTTTCAAGAAGTATGCTTTTGCTTCAGGACAATGCCCATCCTCATACTGTGGGGAAAATGATCCAGTGCATTCAAGATCTTGGTTTTGAGCTGCTGGAGCATCCACCATACAGTCCTAACCTAGCTCCAAGTGATTTTCACCTTTTTGGTCTAATGAAGGAGCACCTGCGTAAATCCAAATTTTTATTAGATGATGAGGTTGTGGAGGCGGTGCGCGAGTGGCTGTGCATGATGCCACAAATCTTCTAGGACAGAATTATGAAGCTTGTCAAGAGATGGACCAAGTGCATAGAAATTGAGGAAGATTATGTAGAGAAATGATGTTACTTGTCATCTTGTTTTCACAATAAAAAGTTCCTTTTTAAAAATTTGCCTTTACTTTTTAACTTACCCTTGTATTATCATTATGCAAATCTAGTAGAGTTTTAATAACTACCTGTTGATTGATGCATTACTATAAGTAATATACCACTTAGCAGTTACCATGAAGATTAACTTTTTGAAATTATACAACCTTAACAACCTTTGAATTTGCTTGGATGTCAGCCTAATAAAAAAACCTAAAATTTAAAATTTAAAATGAAAATGTGAGGTGGCTGACCTGGGGATGATACTTCACCAATTAAAAGGGAATCAAAGAATATGGAATTGGAGGATAAAACCTTAGAAAACCTCCACGTGGAGTGTATAATTGGCCAGGAACTCCATGGACTGCCTTGCTATTCGTTATCTCAGTTTGGGGCATTGGTGCGCAACGCCAACACAGTCATAATCATCCCCTACCCAAAGTTCTTTTAATGGGATCAAACTCAGGAGGCAGTGGTTTTGAGTCCATAGTCTACCACTGGGGTACCCTCCCTGGAAGCCTAATAAAATAATTATATAATTATAAAACTTATCAATATAACTTGACAATTGATATGAACATATATAACTGAAGATGTCATCTTCTTAATGTAAAAATTTAGGTTCCCAAGACCTTGCTTGCCATTCAACATAATTCAAACCTGAACCATTAAAGAACTTCCTTGATCATCCAAAGAAGTAGTTAAGTGTCAAAGACAAAAATGTACAGCTCAAATAATATTAAAATGGTACGCTCAAGTTATGCAAAGTTTAGGCATTCTGAAATGTCACATGTGAAGGGATATAAACATAAAATAGACCCCAACAGGCCAAGGTGCAGCAAATGTTCATTATGCTTCTAGCCTCTGTCATCTGGAAGGCTTCACAGAGCTGCACTTGAATGGTGCATACCAACCATATCACTAATGCAGGCTGAGGTACAGCAGGCAATCATGTTGCACCTAACTTGGATAATCTGTGCCTGCTGTATAAATGGGCTAATGACCTCATGGTGACCAAAGGTCAAAGGTAGAGGGATCCAGGCACCTATAGGTTCTGGTTGCTCTGGTTTATCCTGTCACTACATCTTGATCATTATGCACAATTACTTTTGCAACATTTCAGAAATTAGTTTTTCTTCCTTCCACCAATTATATAAATTTAATAAAGTTAATAAAATAATTTTATAAGTGTGACCCCTCAAGTGGGGGTCCAGATATAAGCAAAAGGGTTTTATTTCTGAGGGAAAAACTCAAATTTTAGGTGAGGGAGGGGGAAATACACTTTAAACTGATAGATATTAGCCCAGCAAGAGCTACATGATTACAAATTGAGGCAAAGTGAAGTGAGGTCACCCTATCTGCCACTTTACACTTTTTTGTGATACATACTGCTCTGAGATTACTCATCCAATCTATACCAAACTTTACATGTAAATTTAATTTGAGGTGGGCTGACCTGGGGATGATACTGCCCCAAATAATGTGAATAAAATTAATGGGACTGGAGGATAATACCTGAAACCCTCCACATATGGCATTCTGATAGGCCAGGAACTCCATGGACCACTTTGCTATTTGCTATATCAGTTTGGGGCATTGGTGCACAACACCAACACAGTCATAATCATCCCCTACCCAAAGTCCATCTACTGGGATCAAACTTGGGAAGCGGTGGTCATTCAAGCTTTACATGTACATTCTGTATATATTCAGTAGTTCATATTTTCTTTTTTGTGAAGATTGGTCAATCTATATTAATATATAAAGAGAAAACTTTGTACCCCTTTTTAATCATATTGTGCACATGGAGGGTGTGAGATTTAGCATAGTTGAAGTTTATATGGAGAAGGAGTGTAGAAAGCTAAAATATATATAATATGTGTAACAAATACATTAAATAAAATAAAAATAAATATTCATTGTTTGTGTTCATACTACCAATGTCAAACAAATAATAGTCTGTCATTTGTTTATGTTTATACTGCTAATACCAAGCACCTAATAATCTGTGGTCAAACAGTCACACAGAGTGGAGATTGTCACCGAAGAACTTTAAAATTTTGCTAACAAATAATTACTGACAGATTGACTCAATGAGCTATGAACTTTGTGTGATTTCAAATTTCCTTTTTCAATAGTTTGTGGAGTGTATGTCATGGCAAAAAACCATTTAACTTATTTTTTGTATATTAGCTATCTTTGCTTCATATAAAAACATGCAGTTAGAAATAAAATTTAGTTTGCTTAATATACACCTGTTGCAAAAGAAAAAATTTTATAGCAGCAATTTAGAATTGACTTAACTCTGCTTAATTATTATAGGTTTCAAAAAATGAGTACATTTTATAATTAATTTAAACCCAGTCTCATTTTAGTTTAATAACTTTAA
>JAKSZP010012373.1:0-59668 GCA_022478985.1 Massospora cicadina
TGAGAAGAAGGAAAAGATGAAGTTAAAGGGTTACTGAAGGTTTATTTAAGAGCGATGAGATTCTTAGATAGACAGATGGAGAAAAAAGTTCAGGATAAATGGCTACAATATGTGAAGCCAAGCGAACAATTTGTGCTGGTCATGTTAAAACACCGTCGAGTAGGCCACAAAAAAACTGCAGAGAACATATCAGCATCTTGAGGAGTTTTTTACTGGGAGGCCATGTTGGACAATTTTAGCTAAGCTCTGAAGTTCTGTATTGATCCGCTCATTATAAGGCTCTTCAAAAATGTAAATTTCAGACTAACACTCCAAATGCTCCCTTTTGTAACGTTCTATTAATGTTGTAGGACCAAACCCAAAGTCCTCCAGTGGGGATCAGTTTATCATTGTAGAGATATATCATTTTACTAAGTAACTGAAGCTATTGCAGTCAAAGTTTTTACCTCAAAAGGTACTTTAAGATTTCTTTATAACAGGTCATCACTCAACATGGATGCCCACTGATACTGCTTACTGATAGTAAACAATATTAGTTTTCAGATGGTGTGAGACACCTGATGTACTTGTTAGGAGTCAAGAAGCAGTTTTTATTCATTACACCCTCTACCATTCGATCATGGAAATGTTTATGGAACTCTTATTTCAATCTTAAAGAAAATTGCATATACAAATTAAATTGGGAGGGGGTGGAAGGCGCGTCAGTAGGGCATACAGCTACCAACCTGAAGGTTGTGGATTTGATTCACGCCCTTTGAACATCAATAAAAGGTGCCAGCGAAAGGAAGCTTTTGGCGGTTAGTAAGTTTACTAACACAAAACCTTACCCATGATGTAACGAGAAAATCTGAGTCCCAATCTGGAGGTGGAAAAACTTTCTTTACGGAGTTGACCCTAATCAGGTTTCATGTCAATTATTTTACTATTTCAGTAATTTCTGTCCCCTTTTCAGCTTGCCTTGAATAAATAAAATAAATAGGGACATCTTGTTGCCATCTTCCCTGGTTTATAACCAGCTGAGCTACCAAAGGATTAAATTCATGTCTCCATTAAAGGCGCTATATGGAAGAGAAACCGCATTACCAAGCTTGTTAGCCTCTGTGATGGACGTGGATAAGAAAGGTACTCTTATCAGAAGATACCAAGAAGAGATTTATAATATTTAAGTCAAATTATAGCTAATATCAGCAGCAACATTATAAAGTTACTTAATGAGAGTGCCAAAGGGTTTGACCAAAGACCCAAGCTGCTTATATATGAGTTGCACAGAAAGTCTTGTTCTAACATATGCACGGAGTCTACCTGAGATGGTATAGGCCATCTGATGAAACATGTGACTGTTGTCAGAAAAAATGAACTGAGTAATTTATCAAATATGACATTACCATTATTATTTATACCTGAGTCTAAGGGTTGGAAATATACTCTTTCCCTAGGTTTCTTCTTGGTAAGGTAAACATTGAGACCGGCACATTAAGTCATTTACTAGTGTGCCAGCTCTCATCATTTTTGCTGAGCATCAACTTGCTCAATACCTTGAGGCGATGGACACCGCCGGCCTCATTAATGAAGAAAACCCCAACTATACCTCATTATGCCCCATGTCACTGATACTCCCACTCCAATGCTGTCCACCATGGTCCGTCAGCTAAAGTGGGCATGGGACAAAAATTTCCCCAAAGCCTCCTCTCCCATCTGATATGGCTTCCTAGGCTGATAACCTAGGGGCTATATTATGAATTTTTTTAATTTATATTAATCCCTTTGTTTGCCCATTTGCAAATAAAGATGAGTGGCGGCTCCCCCTTTTGGGTTGGGCATCACTAGTACTGAAAAAAGTAAACATTGAGAAAATTTTAACTGTAGGGGATTAAACCTTAAACTTTATAATTCCTTTAAAAACCAATTCCAATAGTACTAAAAATGGTAATCACAATCTGCTTGCCAGAACAACTATTGAGTCTCACCTAACTTGGACAGCAATCAAAAAATATTTTATACACTTTCAATGCTCTTTTTATAGGCTTTGTTGGATATAATTTGCAATGATGAAAACTATTATATACCCCTAAACGCAAGCGTACTTTAACAGCTGTTCACCATGATATCAGAGGAGGCTTGAGTATTAATACCTTCCCAAAACGCTATGCTCACAATGTTTCAGATGACTCCCTGAAGGAAACCACTATATACATTTGGACTCAATTTCCAATAATGGAGAGATTACTGAAGCCCTATTCAATGAGAGTTTATCTTTTTGTACAAACTTTGAAGCATATATATCCAAAATAGTGGAAAATTAATATTAAGCTCCATCAATTGAGATGTCCAATGTACCCATGCAGCCACAAGAGCCACAAGGGTTATAAGAATATAAAGAGCCAGTTTTTCAAATTTATAGTAGTAGTTACACATTTAAAAGCAGATAAGAGCTCCACAATGTAGTTTACACAAGAAGTAATAAGTTTCCAGATGATAACAGATGTAGACTCCGCTGGCCCTGAAACTAAGTTGCAAATACACAATTGCCTTAGGAGAAATTAACTTCTGTTCGAAATTAAGTACTCCTTTGCACCCTGTATCATTATGTACACATATTCTTTCTAAATTATAAAAAAATAAATTTTTTACAAAACTTCCTTTATAATTTTGTTTTATTAGGTGCTAATAACAACAAATTATAATGTTGTTTCAAAAGGTTTAGACTTAGCTTAATGATTTCAACATAGGTAGAGAGAGTTCTGGTGCACTTTGGAGTAACCTCATTATAATTAATTCCAAGGCCTCAACAAGGTTGGACGCTCTTAAACTATGTCTAAAGTCCATGTTCAAGGGCAAGTGACCTTTCAATTTACTTGATGGCGAACCCTGTGATCAGCTAAATGATTTATTACAATTGGCTCACCACTTTTTATTAGCACTTTAGGAGAAAGAAAGCAATTTTATAAAAATATGATTCACCTATTTTCTCCTAGACATTTCTCCAAATATTATCATCCTACAGAATCTAAAATCTCTAGACAGGACCTCTTTGAGCAAACAAAAATCTAATCTTTAGCTCCAGTATATTTATGAAGCTGATAGTGATGCCCTCTAAAGGAGGCACTGAGTTATTTTCATTGAAAACGTCAATTGCAAATGGAAAATGTCTCTATAATGACTTCTCTCCTTCTAATGGGGCTACAATATTAACCAGATGGAAAATACTATTAATATGAAATACACTTATAAAACCTGAGAGATTAAGATTTAGCCAATTTTTGAGTTTACCTTGACCTATCAGTTTTTTAACCAGTACTAAATTGAATCTGACAACATTAGAAACCATCCAGCAGCTGTTAAAAGGATTTACCTAACTGAAGGACATTCTTAGAGATACTGAGCTATGGTGGTACCTTTCTACATAAAAAAACTTTATGGCTCAGATACCCTGGCGACTAATGGTTTAACCAAGGGTGTAGAGCACTACTTTTGTCTTTTCATATATTCAGCTCTTCACTACCTTCTCTTTTTAGTAGGACTGCATCATCAGGAGGTGTTATGACCGCTGGGATTATTTCAAACCTTCATCTTTAACCTTGTTGACTTTTATAAGACCACTTCTGTATTTTTTCATGAAGTCTTTGAAGAAATTAGGACGTTTGATGTATCATCTAATATGTTTGGAAACAAATCTCTCTATTTGAATCTGTAATCTTGAGCTATACGAGCAATCAACTAACTCAGCATCTATAAGGCGTAATAACCAATATCTCAAATATTGCAGCAAACCTAAAATAAATCTGCCAGTCAGACTTGAGACTTTTAAGAAAAATTATGGTGTAGTAACCATAACCATTAAAGGCATTGATTAGGGTAAGAAACAACAATCAATATCTATTACTAGCCTTCTGAGTTTAAGAGCTGAAGAAATCCACAGATTGAAGATCCCAGGGGCCTTGAGGTCCACCAGAGCTTATGATACTGATTGGCCCCAAGGTCCTGAAGGGCTTAGAACTACTAAGGATGTCATAGAGTTGGATGTCCACGATGCCTTGAAGGGCCGCCTGGATTTCCTGAGTCTACTACCACACGCACTGAGCGTGCTGATGATCCTTGGAGAAGCGAGATAAAGGCAAAATTGAAGTTTTTAAAACCATATGGAGATATTAGCCAAGGATTTGAATTCTTCCCATCAATCACCCCCATTGACAACAACATCCCTTGGAGTCTTTATATTAGGAAATATTAAATATATATGTATATAATAAGGTATACAATAAACGTCTTGATTGTGTAGAACAAACTTGTACTGACTTCAGGTTTCATGGTCAGCATCTTTTGAAGCTTAGATTTCATCTCTAAAAGTCAAATGGTGTAAAAGGCCAGTACAGATGCCTTTAACTGATGCTGTAATACACTATAATTTGACATGGAGAAACTAAGAAAACAAACTGGGTTAAACAGAACCCATTAATATGTGAAAAACAGAGTCATCTAAGCTGAACCATATTTCTGAGCTTAGCAATTACACTCTTTCTCCCCCTTCTGTATCCAACTTAGAACTTAGCTTCAAGGTTAAAGCATATACAGTCAATCTATGTCTAGTCATTCTTATATGCTAAAGAGTGTTGATGGGGGAAGCCACTGACATGAGGAAAGTGAAGCACATCCATCCCAGCCTCTGCAGAGAAGCCAGAGAAATTTCGACCCCTCACCTATGTGATTTTCAGACCTGGGCTCAGGTTAAGACCGCCTTAATCCAGGAGTTTGAAAGTGATCAAACCTTTTGTACCAAAAAGCAAGCCTTCATTGCGATATGTCTAAATAAGGGGAAAGTCCCACTAAATTCCTAGATGACCCTATGCTAGCGCTCAACTATTAGTTGTTAATGATTGCATTTTTCTAAACAGCGCCAATCACTACAATTCTATCAGCTTGCATGTTTGTCCTAATGTCCAATTATATATGATAGTACCTAAATGTACATTTACATTTTATTAAGCAATGAAGGAGGCACTGAACAAAATCATGTCACTACATTAAATTAATCTTTGATTGCTTCTCAAAAGTCTTCATTTTTGCTTCACATACATTACATTGTTTTGGCTTTTCTTTCTCGTTGCAATCACTATTGCAACCTATTCAATTCAAGACTGAATCTAGTCTGATAATCTCACAGAGGAGATTAGTCTGCGCCCATGTCAGGGAGCAGTTGGGCAAGCAAGGTAAGAGGAGCAGGTGGAAGGCCCGCGACCTCCAATGTTCAAAACGCCCTGGAGAATCCGGCGGAATTTACAAAAATACTAAGAAACTGGCGGTCACTATTTCCCCAGAGATACTCGCATGGCAAGCACGATGCAACCAGTACATCAACACACCACACTCCCAGCCACTTTTGTCGGTGGAATTTGGAGTCCGCATGTTTCTGGACATCCAAAAAATGGCCTTATGGGAAAAATTTTGTGAAGATGTACACACAATTTTCCTGACCGCGGTGTATGTTGCACCTCACTCCATGTCACGTGGTTGGGTGGACCTAGGTTTCGAAAGCAAAATGGCAGCAGATGAGGCTGCAGCGGTGCGCATAGTGGTCAACCTCCCCAAAGGGCAATGGGTTGTTAAAACTAAATGCACCAGATGGACAAAATCGAACTAAATTTTCCTCACAATTGACTTCTTGCCTACTATGGTAAAACGTGACAATTTGTAACAACACCTGAAAGATGGTCTCGCCAGATACAGCGAAATACAATCTTTCAAAATGCAACGCTTCACGCTGATGCCACACCTGTGCACCGGCAAAGCCATCGCAGTGCTGACCCCAACTGAGGAGATCGCGAAGGACCTAACCCAGATCCTGCACTCCACTTTTAATGATATCACAGGGCATACCACCCACCCATTCCAGGTGACCGTGGATAGCGCGCCCCCCATTTGCACCCACTGTGATGTGTTTGGCCATAAGGCACACGCATGCCCCATCAAGGAGGGCGTCACATTCCAAGAGCACCCCTCAGCGGCCATGGCCAGCAGAGAGGCGCACTATGAACCAACTGCAAGCACCAAGGAGGCCTTCCCATGGGGAGCACAAGGCTGCTACCTACTGGTAAAGCCTATCTCCCCACAAGAGCGGAAGAAGGCCAAGCAGGCCCATAGGGCCACAGCCAAAGAAGTGGCCAAAGCCACCACCGCTATCCCACATTCACAACGCCAGGAGGACATGGAGACCTTCACGGCAGAAGCAACTTGGGAATCCATCAACCAATCAGATTGGGAATCTCATGCCAAGCGGGCCACTCAATCTGAGGATCTGATGGAAGATTCAATCTCACCCAATCGTTGCACCCAAGCTCCGGTTGAAACTGACTTGGGACCCATCCCAACTGAAAATTTTTTTTGACCCACTCAACGGTGCACCAAACTCACCCGCACCACAAAAAATTCGTCCGATGTCGGGAAAACAAAAAGTGAAGGCTAAAGCCAATGTGACTCTTTCCACAAAAATCAACAAAAACTCCAATAGTGTTGCTGCTAACACCCGCACTGCTGTGAAGGCCCGCGGGGAGCTAGAAGAGGATGGTGGGCCCAGGTGCCCACCCCCTCACACTTAAGGTGTGATGGGAGAAACCTTCACCATAGGGACATTGAATATCGCCTGACTCAAGGCCTCCCCATCCCAAGCTAGGAAACTGAGTTTTTACCAACACAATTTACCCGTGGATATCCTGGCCATCCAGGAGTCCCACTGTCCATGAGGTTCCGAGGAAGCTTGGAAAACAATGCTCCTCCCACCCCTATCCTTTTGGTCGATGTACTGTGGGGTACTAATTTGGAAAAATAATTTTTCAAGTTTTTACCCTCAGAAACATTCCTAAATGACTGAGTGCTTGTTTGTCACCTTCTCGTGGGCTGACATAGAACACTCAATTGTCAACATCTATGCCCCAAATGGTGCACATGAGCATTGGGAATTTTTCTCATCAGTCAAATCCCTCCCACTACCCCCAGACTCCTTCATAGTTGGCGACATGAACTGTTGGCTAAACACACCAACAGACCAGTGGCCTTCCTCACCCCACGCCCCCTAGGGTCACGTTGAACTACGCGTTCTAAAGGCCACCCTTGGGTTAATGGATGTGCTGCCGTGGCATGCCCCACTGCTCAAAAATACGACATGGCCCCACATCCACAACAGCCAATTAAGGTCCATAACCCGCATCGACATTATTCTAATGCTGGCAAAAACCAACCCCACATCTCCCACTTCAAATCAACAAAATTGGAATTCTCTGACCATCGACTGGTCTCACTAACCTACCACCTACCTGTCACGGCTGCTAAGGCCCCACATTGGTACAAAATCCGCCCCCCCGAGCTCAGGTCGCCAGGATTTTCCACGTGGGTAGAAGAGGCAACTATGGCAAAAAAGTTTGTTGCACCGTTTTGTGCGGACCCCATTTCCACATGGGCAACTTTCAAAAATGACACCATCCGCCACTCTTGCCATCTCTCCTCCAGACACTCACGAGCCACATCAGCAGTTATCTCACGCGCCCTGGCATAATTGGCACACTTGGAGTCCAACATCCCAGTTACAGGATACAGCTCTGCATGGAGATGGAAGTGGTCAGAGGCAGCTGCCCACCTCAAGCACTTGAAAGACAACACAAACATCGGGTTTGTGTTCAGTACAGGGCCACACGCATCACAAAAGGCAACAAGTGCACCGCACATTTCTTTAAAAAAAATTTTGCACCATGCCAAAGTGTGGCCTGCACACAGGTGTGAAGATCAGATAATTCCATTGCGGACACACTGGCCTAAGTGGCAATCGAAATGCAACAGTATTACTCTGAGTTGTACCACTCTGACCCAATTCAGCCAGCTGAAGTGGTGGAATTTCTTGACTGAGCCCACATCCGCTCCATTTTCTGATACCCAGAAATAATGAATTTAATTAATCCGAATGAATTATGGACAGCCATTTGCAATGCACCAAACCAAAAATGCCCAGGCCCAGATGGCATTCCATATGAGTTCTACAAAAAATATTTTAAATATATATCCCCATTGCTGCTCGCCTCACTTAACCAAAGCCTGATGGAAACGCGCCTCCTACCAGGAGGACATGAGGCCTTCACTGTCACACTCTTCAAGAAAGGGGATAAGCTAGACTTAGCCAACTGGCGCCCCATTTCTCTAACAAACACAGACACCAAAATTTTAACAAAAATCATGACTAACTTTTAGGGACTGTAGCATCTGTCACCATCTCCCCAGAACAATTTGGTTTCATCCCCAGAAGGTCGATTTGGGATAACGTGCACTCTGTGGCTAATGTATGTCAGTCCACAGCCTCTGGGGCACTTGTATTCTTGGACCAACAAAAGGCCTATGATAGAGTAAACTGGTAATACCTCAGGGCCTTCCTCCATCAATTCCGCTTACCCCCTCGCTTCATCAACTGGGTGATGCTCACAGAACATGCAACAATGGCAGTGCGTGGCCCTGGCTTCCTAACAGAAGTAGTCCGCCCTCAAAGAGGCTTGCGACAAGGGGACCGCCTCAGCCCACTCTTATACAACTTCAGCCTTGACCCACTACTGCGAAATGTGAATGCCCAACTCACTGGGATCCATGTGCCAGGCCAAGCCCCAGTCAAGATAATGGCGTTCGCAGATGATTGTGTGGTGGGGGTGTCTAATAATCAAGATGCATGCGCGCTTGAAGCTCTCATCCAGGAGTTTCCCGGGTAAGCAACGCGGCACTGAACACTTCCAAAACCAAAATCATCCTCCTTGGTTGGTTTCAGACTGCTGGACCCTAGCAATTAGTTCCCAACCCGATTCATCTGCTCGCCCACGTCCTCGCCCTACTAATTCAAAACACACCACCCCACTGGTGCTCCCCTTCATGCCACGTCCTACCATAAGACCAGTACGCCATCTGGGCGTGTGGATGGAGGCAGGCGGATATGCGTCAGCAGTAATGGAGTGCCATATTCTGGATAACGTGACGAAGTGAATCGCCTCTCTCAGAGCCCACCCTACTTCCATTACTGGCAGGATTGTTTTAGCCAACTCCATGCTCCTCTCCAAAGTCTGGTTTGGAGCCCACGCCATCCCCTTCTCCCCAAGCTTCTACAAATCCTTGTACGCCTTGCTGCAAGGATGGCTTTGGTCAGGCCGCCTTCCACCAGTGCGGCTAGAGGTCATGTTTGGCCCCCAACATCATGGTGGCATGGGCCTGCTTGACTTCAAAGCCCATGCCGCCAAGATCCTGGGTACCTGGATTGCGGCTGTCACCACCCCTACACTCCCCTCCCAACACTGGTCCTGCGCAGCCCGCTCCAACTTCTCCCGCGCCTTGGGCCTCAACAATCCATCGAACCCCCACTCCCTGATGAAATACCTTGCTTCACATACATCGGCCACAGGTCCTCGTGGGACTAACACCCACTACAAATGAATCCTCCTCTCCATGCGGAGCGCTGAGTGGAGAATTCGTATTAGCGGACATACAACCCAAAGAGGCCGCCCCTCTCCTTAGTTCACACAAGAGGTACAGGGGCTACCCATCCACGATGGCGTGATCCCCATTCGACCCCATGTCCTATCCAGGGTGGACTACCTGGACATGATGGACATCCCTTAATCCATTGAGACCCAAAAAAATATCTGGAAATATGTACACCATCCTCTGTTGCAACCTCAAGTCCGCTCCCATGTGTGGCGCTGCCTGAGGTGGGTGTATCGTACAGCTGAGCGCTCTAACGCTTTACACTCATCCCGTGTCATGTGTGGCCAGTATGGAACGCTATTTCACCATCTGGAGAAGTGCCCTACCTCTAAAGTGATATGGCGCGAAGTTCAACGTCTTCTAAGCCAGGATCAAACGCATCCCTTCAGTCTGTCAAGAGATATGTTCGCTCTATCAATGGCCTTCCCCCTTCTTCCCTCCCTTCGTGCTCTGGTGGTTGCAATCGCCATGTGGACCATCCACATGATTGTCTTAGATGCCATCACAGGCTCCACCCCCACCCTCCCAGAAGTGGTCCACAGATTCCGGTCCCATTTGGTGGACCACTTTCAAGCGTGGATGTTTGGATACCTCCCACCACGTCGCTGACAGCTGGTCTCTTCCTGGTTCCCAGTCTGGTTCATCAAATCAGACCCCTTCCTCCACACGTGCTCAATTGTGGCTATGGCCCCTTCACACGTTTCCTCCCCCTCCCCATAAGTGGCGTTCCCGCTGGCAACAAGAGATAGCATCGCTTCTCTGGGGTGCCTCCCCTGGTACTAAGTTTTGTCTCTTCTGAGTCATATTCAGAAGTGTCCGTCCCATGGTCAGCCTTACCCACAATAAATTTAAATACATTACATTGTTACAAATAACAGCAATTATACTTATATGCTCCAACTGAAAAGATATCGTCATACCATGACCAATGCTGTAAGCAATGCAAAGATGATGCAAAATGCAAGTTTTTGGCAAAATAGTAATCAAAATAAAGAAAGAGGCTATTTATGCTGATGATTTAGATAAAATGCCTCTAACTAAATCACTGTTCCTAAAATAATTTCTCTAAAACATCTAGTCAAAAGAATTATCTATTACTTTTAATAAAAATCATGATACCACTTATTCTTATACTGTTGAAGCATACATGTTCTCACTTTGTGCCATAGTTACACAGCCTGTTAAGCCAGGTTGCTGTAAAAGCCCACAAAATCCTTGTTCTTGCAACCATCAATAGCAGGCTTAGTGAACTTCATTTTTGTTGAAAATCATAAAGAAAATCAATACTAATCCTGAAGTGTCACACATTTGCATAGTATAGAAACTGATGCCCTAATATAAAAGTTTTATTGGGACTATATGCTCCCACTCCGGTTTTATAAAAAATTTTACATTTCATTGTTAGCCCTAGCAACCAGCTACAAATTGCTGTTGGAGACTAGGTTTCTCTTATTATTTGATGCCATCATCCAATAAGCTAAAGATTTTTATTCTTTTTTTGGAACAAGTGTCAACTAGTACTTGATACTAACAAGATTTTCACAAAACATATGAAAACTCATAATTGCTTACTAAAGATGGATATCAGGAATAATAAGGTAAATATTATTTCCAGTGTACCCACGTTCAACTGCCACCACATGTGGTTAATGGAACGGAAAGAATCCTCTAATACATAAAGAAGCAAGAGTAATCTCTCCAATTTCCTAAGGCGTAATCAAAACCCATGTGCATGTGAACTATTCCTTAAACCAATTTGAGATATAAGGTGTTGATAAATCATTGGTAAAGTGGTCTTAAATAGTCTTAGAGTTATTAACCCTACATATACCAACCCTATCACAGTGGCTGGAAATTTGACAACTTAGAAGCATATGATGGGATCCAACGCCCCAATACATACTTGAGGCTACTACAAGTCGCCAAGTTTAAAATTATCTTGAGGATTTGGAAGCCTCTATGCTTTTGGGTTATTGAATTCTCACAAGTTGACACTAGTGGCGACTTTATTTGTTAAGACTTGACTTTCAAACAAATTTAAAAAGTTCAATGAGTACTGTAGGAGTATGAAAAATTGTTCTTCACCTCAACATATGACTTTGTCAATTTAAAAGGGATTGTACAATATGTGGAAACAGGATAAGCTCCTCATTCAATTGCGGCCTTATCAAAAAAGAAAAGTATAGTCAGCTTAATATGTTACTGAGCCCAAAAAGGTATAGAATTGGGATTGCTGGTAGCATTTTAAGGCCCATTGGCATCGCACTTCTTACTCATTTGCAAAACTATAAATCAATCTTGTTGACATGTACTAAAGGAAAACTTAATTAAGTAACTAAAAAGGACAGCTATACATTGCCAATAATTGATGACAAGCTACGCCTCTTAGCCAGAGCTCATATTTTTGGCAAAGGATCTTGCAAGCGGTTATTGACAGATCAGGCTCACATTAGGGATTGAGCCAAATGCACACTAATTGCCAGCAAAGGTCTATTTGAGCAGATGCAAAAACAAACGCGCTGTGAAATGTCATAGTTACCTTTTAATAATTTATATATGGACAGCTGTGTGACTTGAAAATAATTTGTGTAATAACCTTAATACCTGTCAGAAAAGCGGTATGACTTAACAATAAGCCATGTATTTAGTAAACACCTTTTATTAAGTTGAGTGAATTGAGTGAAATGATGATAGGTCAACCAATAGAGGGAATTCTGCCAGAGCCCTAATGATGGGATGAAACCCCTAAAATGTAGTGAATAGAGAGTTACTAAGCTGACGGGTTAAAACAACTGAAATAATGAAGATTAAGACCCAAAATTGAGAATGGAAGAGGAGATCTTTTGGAAGTGAAGAAAAAAGGGAAAGGTTAGCAGAAGTAGTCCGTTGTTTTATATATTGATAAACTGGTATCTGTTGGGGCGTTAGCTTCTTATTATTACTTTATTATTTATTTTTAAGGATCGCCGATTGGCAGTTTTCTTTCCGCTCAACATCAATTACAAGTGATTTTAGAAAAAAGTCGATTTTCCACCACTGCCTCGCCACACTAATCTCCAATTTTATGTCCTCAGATCAACCACCTGTTAGCATTTACCGCCCAGCAGGCAAATGCGTGTGGACTGGCTCGTCCAGTCCACCAAGTACATCTAGCCTCTATGTCCCTCCAAGGGACTTAGCACTCCACCTCACACAATCCCACCCAAAATCTGCCCCCCACCCCTAGTCCTATCCCAGTCCAATATTTTCTTTTATCTCCGCGTTGAGTACATTGTCTCTTCCCATATGCTGACAAAGCAATAATTGAGCTGGCAACAGCCACCTTTGCGCTATCAGGGCTTAGCAACTTCTGCCCTTACAAGGGCTATTCTAATATTGGATTCCCCACCAAAGAGGATGCAACCGCAGCAGCAGCTACACCATTAATAATCAAAAAGACCCCCATTACCACCACCCAAACAAGCCACCCAGATGGTACCACACTTGTAGTAAACTTTGTGAACCTTCCCTTACATCTTCCCCCTCAAACACTTTATTGGGAGTTGATGGCAGGGTTGTCCACTTACAGCAAAAACCCTATCCTTCAATTCATTGTCCTAAGTGGTGCTGAACGCCACACAGCACTTCGGGCAATACCCACCATTACCCCCCACCAGCTGAACATGGCCCAGCACATCCCACCACGTGCCTATATCCCATCCACACCTGACCATTTTTTTGGGCCCGCACTGACAACGGTTGCACAATTCACCCCTCTGCTATTAATTGGACCACTTTAAAAAGGTATGTCAATATAATTCACACCCTGCGAACATGGCCAAAACCACCCAGGAAGCCACACCACAGCGTTTGAGTGGGGTATTTTTGCTGCCCCCCCACATCATGCACTTGAATCAGAAGCAAAATTTAGCACCTCAAACCCTTGCTGGCCAATGAACACCCATGCTAACTAATCATGTGCAGGCTTGGAACAATGTTCAATCCAGAAAATCTTCCGCTCCAAAGCTTACTTAACCAAAATAGTCAACCATCATATTTTCCTGAATCAAACAAAATACCTGGAATTTATTGTAAGAAGTGACCAAATCTGGTGAAATTGTCCCACCACCGATTTATCCAATTGATTTTACACCTTATCTGAATTCAGACTTTGATACCCCCAGCCCAAACCTACCAATTTGTCTCCAAACTCAAAACCTTCTTATAAAGTGACCACCACCTTGCCAAGGTCGTGGCGGCCTCACTAATAAGCCCCATTTTCACATATTGTGTGCATAATCTGTTGCGAAATTTAGAAAAGGGCTACACCCCCTTGTTCTCCTCCAATTTTCTCCTACCACAAAAGAGGAAATCCAACGCCTCTATGAAACTGCCACCATCACTGTCAAGCATGTCGCTGAGCTGTCAGATTTTTCCCCATCCACATGCACCACTAGAGCAAATACTGCGAAATTAGGACAGCTTCTCAATGCCCACATCCAGGCTGAACACCATGTTGCTGAACTCATAGAGGCTTTGAACCAGGCCTAAATTGTCAATCTCAACAACTATATACTCCACCTCAACCCTCATCCTGCGGATGCCCCAACCCCCTTGCTCTCAGCATTGATCCGCCTCTACAATGCTGAGCCTGATGATGATCCTCCCAATCCCCCCTATCCCTCTGCCATTATGGGATAAGCGGCTCACCACTATGCCACCTGGTAGGTAATTTTATCATTTGTTTTTTCCTTGCTTCCTGAAAAGGGCGAACAAATCATGTTTTATTTTTTGTTTGGTTTGGTTTTAAAGTTTCAGTTTTGGTATTGTCCATCCCCTGGTCAACTTGCCTCAGTTAAATAATATAAAAGGATCGTATATTGGCATATCATCCATTAATTGCTCAATTGTGCTAAACCTGTTCAAACAGCCTAAAGGAACTAAGCAATACCGCCAAAAGTTAAAGTGGTGCTTACTACAGTGGCCCCATTTATCACAAGATAAAATATCCTATATTCTTCTAGCAATGGCGTAATAGGCTCAACTTGAGAAGATACTACCCCATTTTATTGAGTTGTTCCAGTATGCATAACTAAAGAATGTCCTGGATACACTACTTCAGCGATAAAAATGCTCTTTTATGAAAATAAGGATATAATGGATCATCTTGACAAGGCTTTCAACCAACTACATTTGGTTGGTTGCTTAGTCAGCCAAATTTCCAATTGCTTGGATGACACTACAGAGCGACTACACTCTGAAGAGCGTAAACTGAATAGTATCACTATAGCAGGAGAGAAATGTAGTGACAAGCTGCCCTCATTTAACCACAATGTAAACATACATGGACTTTTAAATGGTTCAGATTTGCAGTAGAGGGGGCTTTAGATCAGCGTAAGGGTAAACTGTTGTTGTACGCTCTGGACGTAGAGAGTGCAGATTAAGTTATTTTACTGTTGGGCCACCAGGGAGGAATCATTGGTGGCATGATCATCTGAAGGCAGGGCTTCAAAGTTAGCAGCCTTGGACGAGATGTTCTCCATTAAAGTAAAGTAGAATAAAATAAGAGTTCTAATGAGAAGTATTTTATTTAGAATAATCTAGCACTATTCATATTACTTTAAAAATATAAAGATAGGAATAGGGATTATAAGGATAGGAATAGGGATATTTAAGGGTAGTGGCATGGGATTAGTAGTAAAGTCTTAATGCTAGGATATGTGGGAATAGAAAAAGAGTGGATAGAGATTAGATAAAGAATAATAAATGTACATTTTCCCCAAATTCAGCATAATTTGGGAAAAGTCCCAAATTCGGTATTCAAATTGAATCAAACTCCATTCTTGAATTATTGGGCCATCTGCAAATTATGCCCTTTGTATGATTATTTTGATTTTCCCCTGGACAAGGCTTTTACCTAATCAAGAGAGAATTCCAACAGCTACCTTAAAAATAGCACCATAACATATCAGAAGGTGAAATAAGTGATGCTTTGTTAAGGGGATGTGATGAAGATGGCACAACGCAAGGCTGTTTTTTTAACCATAAAACTTCAATGAAATGAGTCTTTGGTGGAGTTTGCAGAGCAATTTTAACTGAGGCCCACTTATTAATAAAAGATATTTTGACCAATGAGGATGTGAGCACGTGAAGATAGCATCTTTAAAGTCATATCAGGAGCTGTTTAATGCTATGGTACCCATTATGCAAAATGATGTGGCAATTATAAAACTTATCAACTACTTACGCCATTTATACATCACCTTTAGTGATTTCAACGTGGAGCAAAAAGCCTCTACGACTGCCTTTGAATCCTCTTTGGGAAGTACAAATTATTTGGCTATAAATTTGTGGATAATACTTGGCCATTTGACACTTCAGTGGTTCCTTTTCACACTTGCTATGGTCAACTGACTCATCCTCAGTCAAATTACAATCCCTCATTTAATTTTTGGACTGGGTTTTCAGGGGTGATATGGAGACGTGAGCCATATACAAAAGCTTGCTTCTCTTGCAGCCAAAGAGGTCAATATGTGGCTAGTTGTCCGGAAACTTGCATGCCTATGCATTACCAATAGCCCAGACCAAACAGGGAAACGTTTGGGCGGAGTAGCAATGGGACGCTCTACCTCCACTGATACAAATTTATTTGCCCCTAATAATTCCAACAAGTCCCTTTTTTGTGGCCCTCAGTAATCTCTTTGACATTCTTTATACTAACAAACCTTCAGCGATGCTTCAGACTTCCCCTGAAGATAGATAAAACATATAGAGACTCAGGGTTTAACATGTTGTACCAAAATCATACGCCTGTCAGACACGGGGTCAAACGTCCTGGGAAAAGTCAAACCCTCAATGGATATTGACGCACTAGAAGGGGCAAATGTTGCAATGTCAATAAAGGAAATCTTTAAGGAGTATTCTCAGGTCAGCGCCATTATCATCACTTTCACGATAATAAAATGCCCTTGGATGTGCATGTAATAGACTCCAATAGTTCTTCTTACTCAGCGTGTATATACAGTGATATTTTTGTGGGAAGTACAAAAGTCTAAGCGATTATAGATACTAGCACTCCAGCTAATATAATATCCACCTGGCTTGTGGCTAAGCTTCCACTGAAGCCTGATATAGAGCATCAAGTAGTGTACAGGACCGCGGGGGCAAAGAACACTGTGTCAGTGGGCGCTTACAGCGCGTTGCTTCTGAGGTTTGATTCAGATGGTGCATGCGCCCCAGAGGTGGTTCTGCCTAATAATAATTCTGACCTGTTGATTAGGGCTGCAT
Organism: Massospora cicadina; assembly: GCA_022478985.1. Lineage (NCBI taxonomy): Eukaryota > Fungi > Entomophthoromycota > Entomophthoromycetes > Entomophthorales > Entomophthoraceae > Massospora > Massospora cicadina. The sequence continues at coordinate 16,768 of JAKSZP010012373.1, forward strand.
TTATGCTGCAATTCAATGCAGTGGTTGATATGGTAGGAGAAACAATTAATATTCTGGGATAATGGATCCCCATCTATTTTACCTACAACTGAGTCCTAAAGGCCCCATCTGCTCTAGTCAAATTAATCTTTCATATAGTGACAACGTGATTCCTGTTTGATATCAGAAGATGAAGCAAAGGACCGGAGTTCTGACTAATCAGATTTATGAGTATAAAGGAATTCCGCTATGGGCTGCAAACGCTTTAAGCATATCTTCTTGGCATCAGGTCATATTAGGGACAGAGCTCAAAATAGGCATCCAAAAAGGGCTGTATGGTGAAATTTTGGGACCCTACAACAATATTGGTTTGAACCCATGTGGCTCCTGAACTATTGGTACCAACTCAGGGGGAAGTGAAGTTATTGTTAGAGAACCTACAGATTGATTTGATGATCATTTAAAGGCACCAAGTGGTGGCTTATCTGAACCTTACTCCTATAAATGGGGTTCAGTGTATCAATGATTTTGATTCTTAGAGGATCTTTACTTACCAGTAAAAACCTCATCTGGCAGATTGACCAAGATTCTGCAGGAGGCTCATAACAGGGCTGTCATGAACAGAAAGATAGGGCGATAGCCCTGTTTGAAAAGTAATGAGGAATTTTTTCTTTTGACGACCATGTTTTGAGATGCACATGCAGAGTCATGCATTGAGTGGATACAAGAGATCACCCTCCCATTTAGATACAAACTATCCGTTACTCCAAAGCTGCTGAAGATGATTTTTTCTAAGGAAGTAAAAGATTTCCTAAACAGGGAATGTTAGAGTCATCAAAGAGACCCTGGGCGTCGCCAGTGCTGATTGTTAAGAAAAAGGATGGCACCAACTGAGCAAGTAATTGACTATGGAAGCTTAACATCACAAAAAAAATTTGATATTCTTCCACGAATTGATAACGCTTTAGATCAGCTAGAGGTGCTAGCTATTTTTTGGTATTGGCTGGATATTAGAGTACTGGCAGAAAGAGTTGATAGCAGAATAACGGGAGAAATGCGCCTTAATCACCTCAAAGGGTTGTTACTGCACTTTCATATGCCTCAGAGGTTGTGCAACGCCACGGCTATGTTACAATGGGCGATGGACACCATAATTGGTGACCTAAAGCTGTCCTACGTTCTAGTCTTCCTAGACTATATCAATATGTTCTTGCCGACATTCACAGAGAATCTTAACACTTGGAACTAGTGTTCCGCCAACTTGTTAAATAAAAATAAAAATCAAACCTCAGATGTGTCACTTTTTTAAGGAACAATTGAAAACCTCAGGTTAGTGGTAGATACCAAAAGGCTCAAACCTCAGCTGGCAGAGGTGGAAGCTTTATGTAAGATGACTTGACCAAGCAATAAGAGGGATATTTGGTTTCTTTGGGGATGGTTGGTTACTACCAGCGGTTTATTCCTAACTTCAGCTGTATCAGGGCGTCGCCCATTAAGATATAGAAGATAAACGCGGCTCTTTACTGGACTTAACATTGTCAAAGCGCTTTTGATGTCTTGTGGACCGCATTGGCTAGTGTATCAGGTTGAAATACCCCAATTTCAAAAAGAATCTATTAAGTGCAAATAGACTCTTCACATTCAGCTGTAGAAGCAGTCTTATCCAGAAGGACAATGATGGTGTGGAGAACCCCATCGGTTTTATAGCCAAAGTTAAATTGTCATGAATTTAAATAACCATAACTTGGCGGGAGTGCTTAGCGGTTATATATTCATATAAACAGTTTCTGGTATACCTCCATGGAGTAAGATTCAAAGTGGTAAAAGATCATACATCCTTGCGAGGGTTGTAGAATCTCTGAGAACCTAAGGGGCAGCTTTTGCAATGGTCACTTAAGCTCCAAGCTTATGATTTGAAATGATTCACTGGCTGGGGGCTAAACATCAGAACACTGATTGTCTCTTGCATTTACCTACAGTCACCATTATAGCAGATTTGGTGGACATAATGTACAAGAAGATGATTGATGGCAAATAAGACGATGAGCCGCCAAATGTGATCAAAGCTCTGGATGGGCTTAGATGGGACACATTCCTGCATCATAGGGAACTTTATAAGAAATGTGGGGAATTGACACTGAGTTTTCCGAAACCTTCCAACAGGCCAGCCATTATTTGGATGCACACAAGGCGGTAGGTTATAAATGTTGAGTAAGACATTGGAGTTTTTGTGACAAAACTACTATTAAGAGATCAAGCATTATAACGTTCTCAATACAATTGCTTGTTGGCACCAGCGTCAAGTGGAGAAACCTTTCCATTTTAAATCTACCTATCAGCTGAGTAAGCCTAGCTTAGTGTGGCACAATGTTTTCCTTGATGTGGTGGGGCCTCTGCCAACTGGGAAAACCGCTCCAAGTATATACTAGTAGCAATAGATCACTTGAATAGGTGAGTGGAAGCAAGAACAATTAGCGATCTAGTGGCTGCTACCATTGCCAAGTTCATTATGGAAATGTAATAATACCAAGACATGTCTGTTAGCAGTTTATTCTCATAGACAACGGGAAAAAAATTTACATTGCATCTCCTTCACAAGTTGAACGAACTAATGGCAATCTGCGAGGTCCTAACTACTTCATATCACCCCAAATCTAATGGGATGGTTGAGTGAGTTAACGGAAAATTGGTGAATATATTCTGCAAGCTTGTAAAAGATCGCCCTTGGAATATAGTACCTCTTATCCACGGCTGTCTTTTCTTTTTTAAGATTAGCTATTATTTAGCGACAAAGTAAAAATCCCTTCCAATTTCTTTATGGAAGACATCTGGCTTTGCCAGCGTTGCTTTACTCCTGTGTGGAGGACACGGCCAGAGTAGAACCATAGCGTTATCTAACCAACTTAACAAACACTAATAAAGATTCAAACTGAAGCTTATTCTACCAGTTTGGATAAGAAGATTCACAATCAGGCAGCTGACTAAAGTAGACTTAGCAGACTTTCAAATTTCGCTGTAGGAGATTATGTCTTATTTCATGACCAGAATGGGTTTGGAACGAATAAAAAGCTTGCTAATATTTATACTGAACCGTTTGAGTAATCAAGAAGACTGGTAATAATGCCTACACTATTAAGTACTCTGCGGGTGGTTAGATTATAAACTGAGTACATGCAAATTTCCTTTGGGAGTATAAGCAATAGGAGACTTATCTTCCAGTCAGGGGTTTTAATTGAAGAAATTGGTATGACTGGACGATAAGCCATATATTTGGTGTTTTATTCTATTGAATTGAGCAAATCAATCAAAGTGAGATTAGGTCGCCAAATAGAAAAAATTCTTCCAAAGCCTCAATGATGGGATGAAACCCCTAAAATACAGTGGATAGAGATTTACTAATCTGACGGGTTGTAATTGACTGGGAGTATTGAGGATTAAGTGCCAAACAAGAGAATGGAAAAGGGGGTCTTTTGGAAAAGTAAGAAAAATGGTAAGGTTTACGAAGTAGTCCTTTATTCTATATGATTAATCTGATATCTGTTGGGGCGATAGCTCCTTTTTTATTATATTTTGTCTATTATCAAGGATAGGCGATTGCCATATCATTCATCCGTCGCTTAATGACTCTAAACTTGTGCAACCAGCAAAGCAGATATATAAAATACCTCCAAAAGTTAACAATGACATCACGTTATTTTCTAAAGCTTTTAATTTAGAATTTAGAACATCTTCTTCTAGACTTTACATGACTATTTTATACTTCCCTTAAGCTCAAGTCTTATAGATGCTCGTTTTCCCAACATGAGTTGCTTCTCAGGCATAAATTCACCAATCAAGGGGTTCACCCTTTTTTAGACAATGTTGCCACGCTTTACAAAGAAGACCCCTCAAAAAGCCTTAGATACATCCAAGCGTTCCTTTGGATAGCGAGGTACTACAGAATGTTGTCCTGCGGATCACTGATATCACCATACCATTGGTCTAATTAGTAAAAAGATTTTCTTTACTTGGAACGTTAAGCAGGATTAAGAATTAAAACTCCTTAGGACCACTCTAGTTAATTAGCCTGTCCTCATACATCCAGAGCTTGATTATCCCTTCTTGTTATTTACCAGGGCCAGTGATGTGACTGTGGGGCCTATACGCACATTTAGAAAATTAGAAAGTAGATAGACCAATGGACTAGTTCAACAAAATCTATTTAAGGCAGAGCGGAACACAGCGTAGCTATTTTGAAATGTTTGGTTATTCTACATGCAATTAGGCATTTTTTAACCTTTAAATGGAATTTACTAAACTGTCATCACTGAATGTGCCTATCTTGTATGTCTCCAATAAATAGGGGATTCAGATTAAGGCTTTTTATATGGGCGCTATTATTACAGAGCTAAACTTTACTATACTTCTTTGCGCAGGTACTACCACTAGAATGTGTATAGGTTATTGAGGAAGCCAATCTTATCCGTCTTGTTACCTGAAAAAACTTCCTATATCTTATTGGCTGAGAGACTAGTGGGAGTTGAAGACATTATATAACAAGAAGGAGTTAGATCTATGAAGAAGAATATTCATATTGAATATGGGATTCTCTACAAGTTGATTATTGGAAAATGGTTGCCTTCTTGCACAACTGTCCTCATAAACGGTAGTTCTTCAGGGCAATTCAGCGTGGTACATGGAGCCGTCAAGAAAACATATAGATGAGTTTAAATACTATAATATTGGGACCAAATGCCTAAAACCATAAATGAGTATAGAATCTTGTTTTCCCTGCAGGATGCAAGATTGTATAAACCCCCACTTTCATCTTTAATTCATCGCTCCCTTGTTACATATTTTCGGTCAGTGTCAATGTAGTAGGGCCTTTATCCTCTGGTCTTCATGGCCATTGTTACATCCTGCTCACTAATTACTATCTAAACAAGTGGTTCAAGGCTACCTCTTTCCTTGTCTTCACCAAAAAATGCTATGGCCCTATTCCTTTTCTGCTTTGTTTTCACACAACATTGGATGTCAATGGGTCTTACTCTTTAACAATGATTAAACTTTTTAATCACAAGTTTTTAAGAACTAGCGTCATTTTCCAGTAACATCAACACTTCACTTCCCCACATTCCTTCAGCTAATAGGCAGTGGAATGGACAAACAGTACCCTCATATTTATTTTGCAAGTTGGAGGCCACCAATAACATGCAAAGGACCCATTACTTGTCATCCTCTATAGTGGATTACCATATAAGTTACCAGCAAGTAATCAATATGTTGCCATTCCATGCAGTTATAAAAAAAGACCTTGTTATCAAGGATTATTCAACTTGCTGTAGAATCTTCTCCTTTTGAAGCTTCTGAGTTATCCATGAGAACCCTGGACAGAAAAATCATCAGATTACAAGCGCTTGTCACTCATGTGATTGTTTATAAAAAAACAAAAAAGCCTGGAAATTCAATGATCATTGACTGACCCTTCCCGCCTTAAAATTCAATAATAGTCCTATTCTATCATTACTGCCATAGGGATGGTCCAACAAGCTTGAAACTAAGGATGGGGCCATATTGTGTACTATACATGACTTATTCCTAGTATTCCTTTGTCAATATTGTCCAACGAATTGTGGTTAATAGGGTTCATGCTAGGTTCCTACATCCCTATGCCCCTCTGACAGAATCTTAAGGGGCATTGTTGGCGTTATTGATGGTGAACAATATGAGCTATATAAAGATTAAACAATGAGCAGTAAAAATGTCTACCCTTATGATTGAGCCTCCCTGAAACAAATATATTTTCGCATAATAGATCAGTACCATAAATGGTAGGAACTAATAGAAGTGTTTTATGAATAAACAAGCGAAATCTACCCGGCGTTGCTTGGGTTTATTTATAAGCTCACACTGACAGCCTATAGGCTGTGTCAGCACTATTTTCAGACACTCAGAAGAACAATTTTTCTGTTGCCCTCATGGCTGATGAGCTGATTATTATAACTTTAATTATTCTATTAAAACTTGAGCAATAATTTTTATTTAGTTTTGGGTGAGCAGTTTGGTAAATTATGAGATAATGTTTGCCAATTCTCACCCACACGACCAGATAGATGAGCCTATCAGCCCCAATAGTTTCAGATTTGATATTATTGCTAATTCTCACCCACTTACCCAAAATAGATTATACCTATCAGAAACAAAGGTTTCAGATGTCAGTCAGTCAGTATGTCAGTAAGTCAGCAAATATGTTTTATTAAGCTTATATAAGGTTTAAATTCCAACTGAGCCACAATTTGATGACCCGGGTTAAACTGCATCTCAATCAAAAGAGGTGCAATCCCAAAACATCAGAACAATGCGAGTATAAAAATTCAATTTTATATTGGAGGATGTTCACTTCTCAGCCCTCCTACTAGATGAGAAGTGAAAATCTTGATTGAGGAAGACCTCAACGCTCTCTACGCCACAAGACAACTCTGCATCCTATAAATATTGAAATACTTTACCCTGTTAAATTTAGCTTAATTATCTCCTATATTTCAATTAGCATACATTTTTTACATTACTTTCCATATTTACAATATTAACATTATTGATAGTGAACCAGGTTAGTTGACAATAAATTAAAGACACTACTGTCACAAATAACTTTTCAGTCTCCTTATAGAAGCCATTCCATTACTAAGAGTCATCCTTAAGAATGCAGTATCCTCATACAGGACATCTTCAGAAAACTAAATAATCAACATATCAGCTCCACTATAATATTTGAGCCAATAATCACCTTTGCTTATTTTTTTTAATTTTGTCCTATAAAAATTATCTCCAATTTGTGTGCCATTTTCTCAAATATCCAATTTATATGAATTTTTTAAACTGTGAGAACAAAATAAGTTGTATTCTTAACAGCTGGATAGTTATAAATTTTATATCCTTTTTTCAGACATACATGGACGTGTCTTCTTTGTCTATCACTATTAGTCATGAACCTTGCCAAGCTGCAAATCAAAGAGATGTCCAATATCTTGTGAATCTTATTTAGTTACACTAGTATCAGATTGTACATTTACCTTCGCGAATAACAGATTTTTTCAAGCCAATATTTATTTAATTTCTTCCATTAATTATCCATCAATTAATATGACTGCCTCTAAAAATTAAAGCCTTGTTACTCATGTGCAAAACCATATTGCTTTTTTGGATAAATTAACCTAAAACTTTAGTATAGGCTGTACATATACAGTTGTACGCCTTATATGTCACTAATAAATACATACTACTCAAATTATAAAGGTCCTGACATATATCTTACACAAGAAGTAGAGCTTAATTTATCATTAGTTGATAAGCTTATTACAAAAAGCCAATAGAATCTTGTATTGATTTCTAATTTTTCTTTATATGGGCTATCTGTGTTCTCTTTTGAAAAATGGATTAGCAGTGTCAAAAGTGTCTTATAATGCATTGGTCGTAGGTAGGTAGTGTTAAGTTAGTAATACACTATGGTACCTAATCTTAAACAGTTGCTATGAAAATGGGTGTATCCAACTTGAGCCAGTTCCTCCCCCTCCACAATTTGCAGCACATATATGAGAGTGGTTCCTTTCATTATAAAAGATTATTATGCATATCCTCCATTATAATGCGCCTTATGTATTTGCCTCTTCTGGTGCTAAGGCTAATACCCTTCTAGGGTAAGATGCAAAAATTGATTTGTATAATAATGTGAGCTGTGTCATGTATAAGGTCCTCTTCATGCACAAGTACTTTTTTAACCTAATCATTCTCTATTATTTGAATGGCCCTTAGTAGGCAGATGAGCACCATATGAGATGGAAAAAACTATATGAAATATTGAATGATTTAAACAAGATATATGAAGCTAATATATCTAAAAATTGCTCTGCGTTAAAGACTGTATTATAAACTTGCAGCTCATCATCCTGAGGGCCTTGAAAACCTTTAAACTTATTTAAAGATGGTAATAGGAACTGGGGTGATTGATAGGTAAACAAAATTATTTAATCTGATGAGGTTGTCATGCACTACCCTTGGCTCCAATAAAAAGCAGTGTGTAAGTCCAGGGGAGTATACCTCTTCCTAGACTGGGCGGTGTTCCCATTCCCCACTAAGAAGGGTCCAAAGAGGGAAACTGTCCCTCTCATCACGCAGGATGATCTCGCCCATGTGGTGGACAAGCGTTGGGTAACTGCCATCCCTCTGAGGAATCCACCGCCTGTCCCCACAATTTCTTCTGCAAAATTAGTATAATGAATTGAAGAAATTGCGCTAAAATATCTGAAAACCTTAAACCCACAACAACAATTCCTGATGAGTGTGCACATTCAGGAAATGGAGTATCAAGGATTTAATCCTCAGCTAAACTCACCAGCGGTATTGAGCCACTGGAAAAATGATTTTGTTGGTTTGAAAACAGCTTCAAAAGCTTTGGTAACAAAGCATGAAGGGCGTGTACTTGCCAAAAAGTATGCGTCCAATATTAAATCCCCAGCAAGACTCACCAATGGCATCAGGTCATTGGAAAACATAGACGTCAATTTTAAATCTGCCTCCAAAGCTTTGAAAACAAAGTCCAATGGGCTTGTACCTTTTAAGATGAATTTTCCTAATGTTGGATCTTCAGAAAAATTCGCTTATGGCATTGGGTCAATATTAAAAGTCACCACCAACTCAGAACCCTCCCCTCTCATATCATGATCATAAATTGAAAAATCTTGTTTGGCTGAACAGATGCCAAAGCGACTGGGTGCAGGTGGATTGGGTATCCTGAACCCATTCCAAACCTCCTGGGACCGCCCTTATGTGGGGTGGCCCTGGGAGGTTCTCATTTTCCATCAGGCAAGACGCCATCACGCTCGCCATCAAAAAAGCAATTAAGCTGCAATTTGGGCATCCAAGGCCAAATTGACAGCAACTCAGCCGCTGCCAACTCTTTCTATGTCAATTCTAATTAAGTTCTTTTCATTCCTCCCACACTCAAGTTTACAGGTTTAGGTTGCATCTTGAGGGCCCCAATACTGATCTTTACTAAAGTATTCCCTAAAATAATTTTGTCTATTTAGTTATTTATAGCACACCGAGGAAATTGATGGTTGATCTTCTATTTTTTTCATTTCTAATAAAAAATTACATTTCCTAATTCCAGCTTTTATTATGACAAAATCCAAACCACTTTCCCAACTCTTTCTTCAAAAAACCACATGCCCATGTCCATGTTTACCTGGTAGATTTCTAGGTTCATGTTTATAGCTATGTCCAATGGGCGCATGTTGGAAAAATTCGTTTCCGTTCTAATAACAGTCATTTATGCAGCAGTGCCACTTGAATTTGGGCTCACCCTTTGGGTGTTTTGGAACCTAAACTGCCTGGCCAGTATAAATTATCTTGTTGATTACATGACATAATCAACCGTCCATTATTTTCAGCTTTTTTCGCCCTCTTCATTGAGTTGGGTGCAGCAGTGGTTATCTTCTATCTGACGAGTAAGGTTGTGAAGGAGTTTTACTATGGCCGCACTGCCCCAATGAATCTAACATTTATCCAGCACACCCTCCAAAATGGGTTCTGCATGCTAGGAGCTGTCGATGTGGCCTTGGTTTCAAATCCAAGCTCCAAATCAGTATCTGTATTAATTCCCAAAAAGTCACCATGGCCCCCACGCCCATGTTAGAGTATTCTGTCACTTGACTTATGAAGCATCTGCCCCTGTCACAAACCTTGTGTCTTTCCACAATTTAGTTGCAATCTCTTTCTTATTTGAAACTCAACCATATCTGCTAATAGACATAACTACGCCTACTTTTTAATAATGTTAAAATTAGTATCATAGCACACCAGGTGTCTTTTTAATGCCTTGATTGACACTGGTGCAGCTGGTAACTTTATGATCCTTTAGTTGGCCAACCCAGCTTGATCTTGACCTGGACATGGGTCCTAAGGTGATGGTTGCTTTGTCAGCCTCCCGGCCATCCTATATAGTGCAACGCCCAGTATTTTCTAAGTTCATAAGTTTAGTTTTTACAATCACTTTTCTGAGATGCCTAGACTTGTGTTCCCAGTGATTTTAGGTGTGGGCTGGTGGCGTCAGCAGCATGCAAGGATTCACATCAAGTCTAATATGATGTTGTTATACAATGGTCTGATGAATGGCGAGTTTCCTTTACTGGATACACTCACTAAGATTAAATTTTAAGTTTAATTACATCTCTTGTTTCCCCTGTGGGCCTCCCATCAGATTTTTAGAAGTGTTAATGGGTTATCAGAGTAATTTCACCTCTGAGATGGCAGAATGTCTTCCCCCTCATATAGATTTCGCTTGGGGCTTAAAACTATGGTGTAGGTGGTGAACATTAACTGCCCACTGTAACCGCATACAGCGTAGGAGGTTGCCCTTAATACATGGTTGAAAAAAATGCTTATGAAGGACAGGTTCTTTAAAGAAGCTTCCCCAGTTGCCTCCCCCATTGTTCTTTCCAAGAAAGCTAATGGTTCCCTTCATCTTTACGTGATTATGGTCACCTCAGTAAGATCATGATCCATGATCCCTACCCTCTGCCTTTGGAACAGAAAATTTGGAAAGCGATTGCCAAATTGTGGGTGTTCTCAAAACTTGATCTGGTTAATGATTTCAATAAGTTTGGGTTAGATAATTTTAGGAATGACTTACCACAATCCGTACAAAATGGGGCATCTTCTAAATTTTGGGTGATGCATTTTGGCCAAAGAATGCACCAGCCACGTTCCAAAGGATGATTGATAGAGTGCTGGGTGATCTCCAATTCATCTGCACAGTTGGTTTTATTGACGATATCTTGGTACACTCCCCCACTCCCAAACAACACGCAAGGGACTTAAAAGCGTAGTGGCGGCCTTACATACGGCGGGTAGGTTCGTCAAGCCTTCAAAGTCCAAGTTTTATCGGGAGGAAGTCACATTCTTGGGAAATCTCATCTTAAAGGATTGGTATGTCATTCCCTCAACAAGTAAGACGCCATATGCAATTGGCTAAATCAAACGACCCAAAAACAGTTGAGAAGCTTCTTGGGCACTATAATTTTCTGAAGAAGTTCTCCCATGTCTTATCCCAGTAGCCGCCCTACTTCATCTACTCATGGGTAACAATGTCCCCTTTTGTTGGACGCCTTAGTGCCAGCAGGCATTCGAGTTTATTAAAGAGGTGTTTTGTCCCCTCATCCTAAAACATGCGGACCACTCCAAAACCTAAGTCATAGAATGCCATGCGTCATCTGTTGCAGTTGAGGTTGTATTGCTTTGGGAGCACGATGGGTTGAACATCTTGTCGCCTACTTTTCCCGCAAGTTCTCTCCTACTGAACAGTCCTGGGCATCTAAGATAAGATGCTGGCAGCTGAAACGTGGGCCTTGACCCACTGGCTGTATCTTTTGTAAGGCGTTCAGCATAAGTTAACAATGTGAAAGGATCATCAAGACCTCATTTACTTCCACAAACCACATAAGTTGGCACACCGGCGGTCCTGAACCTACCAAGATTTGTGCAGTTTTAAATTTAAATATGAGTTTGTGAAAGGAGCATTAACTATTCTTCCTGACTTCTTAAGTCATAACACTGCACATGCCCTGTAGATGCAGATGAGGCGGAAATGATCAACGTCATCCCTCCTACCCAAATTTGTCCATTGTCCCTCCCGTGGTTTTGACAGTGGACTTAGCTCCAGAAGCACCTATTATCTCCCAAGTTTTTTTTAGTACTAGAATTATCTCCCAAGTTTTGGCAGCGCAAATGCCTGTGCAAAAGGGGTGGACCTTTTTGAGCGGTTGTCCCTCTCTGCAACAAAACAACCTTGTATTCTCTGACTGAGGGTTTCATTCAATTTTGGTTGAGGGTTTGGGTTCTTCCCCTCCTTTGAGAAAAAGCTTATCAGGCTCACCATTATTCTCCGGAAGTTGTCATCCAATGAATAAGAAGTGCCTCAACTTGATCAAGCATACCTATAATTGGGCGGTTTTGTCAAAAGATGTTTCAGAATGGATTTCAGATTGTTTACCTTGTGCATGGGCCAAGTCGGACCACTCTGGAAAGAATGGCTTTCTTCATGCCTAACAACATGCAGAGGGTCCATGGACATTGGGTCTGTGACTTTATTATTGAACTTCCCCATTCCAATGGGTTTAAGGTGGTGATAGTGGGAGAAGACTGCTTCACAAAATTTTCTCTTTTTATCCCCCATACCTCGACTATCACTTCTGAGGAAACTGCTCATCTTTTCTTGCGCCAAGTGTTCTGAATATTAAGCCTACCACAGGGATTGTTAGAGACTTCTGGCCTCAGTTCACAGCACGATTCTGGAATGAGCTCTTGCAATTAGAAGATTACACCCTGCCGCTCCACCGCATACCACCCCCTATTTGATTGCCAGACTGAACGGGCAATCAGATCCTTTAACAGTATCTGCATTGTTACACGGCTGCTCAGGATACCTGTGCTGATGATCTTCCTCTCGCTCAGTTTGTATAAAATATTGAAATGCATGCCTCCACTAGATTCTCCCAGTATGCAGTGACTTTGGGGTAAAACCCCTCATTCTCAGTTGGCCTGTGCCTTTGTCCTGAGGTACAAGTCACCTCTGATCATGCCCAACATATCTGGAAAACGCAGTCCCTAGTTTAGGAGCATCTCACTAAAGCTATAAGTGACTACAAGTGGCTCGCAGATTGGAAGTAGCTAGCTCCAAAATATCAAGGTAAGTTCACATTTCAATGCTTGACATGCAACATTTGCAGATACAGACACCCTTGCATAAGTTTGCAAGCAAACTCTTGGTTACCACATGGTGGAGTGAGATTTGGGTAATGGCGCTTTATGGTTGAAATTGCTGCCCCACTGGAAGCAACACCCAGTCTTCCACGTGTCTCAGTTTTCCACGTTTAAGGAGGCAATTTTCTTGGATCCTGGCCTATTGTTATTGAGAATGCGGAGGAGGCTGAAGTGGAGGGCATCCTGGCTTTCTGCTTAAATTGTCAATTAGTTCAATATCTTATCACTTAAAAAGCTATCCAGCATACAAAAACAGTTAGGTCAGAGCCCGCAATTGTGCAAACTGTTCAGATTTGGTCAAGGCATTTTTAGCCTCCCACACAGAAGCTCCTCGTCCTCCCCCAGAGATTACTGCTTTGATGATGATCAAATTACCTAGCGCCCACAAAAATGTGGCTCTCATGCAATTACCCGGAGGTAATGCCCATTTTTGAAAAGTGAAAAGAAATGTAAGTCTGAGGGAGAATCCCCTCTTCCTAAACTGGGCGGTGTTCCCATTCCCCACTAAGAGGTCCTAAGAGGGCAGCTGTCCATCTTGTAACACAGGGTGATCTCGCCCATGTGGTAGATGAGATTTCTGTAACAGCCAACGCTCTGAAGATTCCACCACCTGTCCCCACAATTTCTTCTGCCAATTTAGTATGGAAAAATTACAGAAATATGCGCTGGGTTAGCTGAAAACCTTAAACCCACAACAATAAAGCCTGACATGAGTGCACATTCAGGAAGTGGAGTATCAAGGGATCTACTACCAGCCACACTCACCAGTAGCATAGAGCCACTGGAAAATAATGTTAGTTTGAAACCAGCTTCAAAAATGTTGGGAACAAATCCCAAAGGGCGTGTACCTGCCAAAAAAATGTGTCTAATATGGAATCCCCAGCAAGACTCACCAATGGCATCAGGTCATTGTAAAAAATATGTTGGGATTTCACCAAATTTGCATATTTCAAAAAAAATCCCCTTCCTCAATTCCCCCAACATCATCGCAAGGAGTGAGAAATCTATTGCAATCTATCAAAGTTGATGATCAATTGGATCCTAATCAACTGATTGAAGATTTGATTGCGCAGAGATTAATTCACTCTGGTAGATTACAATACTGTAAAAAAGCCTATAAATATTTCCTCTTTTCTAAAATAAAAAGTGGGTCGAGTTTAACCTGTATTTTCTTATTTACTTCATTGCATTTTTGAAGAATCCGCCCTGTGTAACTTCGAGATACAACCTGCCCCATTGGAAGTGTAATACAAAACTTTCAGACTGGTGCTCACTACAGGGGTTCTCTGAGTTACTCACCAGTGACCATGTCTATCACTATGGATTCTCAATTTATACCTGACGAGGCTCAAGATCAAGAGCAAGGCAGTATTTTATGATGGGTCCCTTCAATTGGAGCTCAAATCCCAAGATTACCCACCACGTTGGAATTTTGGGCTAACTTGGAATTCTATAATCCTAACTTAAGTTTTGCTTCAGACTTTCAAATGCCACCTGAGGCCTTGCGAAATATCATTAATCAATTACTTGAAGGGGCTCTAATCCCTGAAATATGTTCTACCCAATCTCAATCAAATGCAGTACCTTCTATATTGTGAGAAGTGCTGAAAACCTCTCAAATTCCAAGTTTGGCTCCAAACAATATCTACAACAACTTGTACATCCTACACTATACCACTTGCTACCTGTAGTTGGAATGCGCCATCAAGGGATGCTCAATCTACTAGAAGGACTCCAATCCTTGAATAATTATATTTCCAAGTTTTTCTTGTCAGCCTCTGAGTTTAGCTGAGATAATCATGATGCTATTAATATTACTCGAACTTCCCTCAACAAAGTAAAACAGCAGTTCATTCAGTTCGATCATGGGATATCAAATTTTGTTAATGTAAAATTTCCAAAAAAAAGTTTCAAGAGATACAGAAGGAATGGAGAGAGGGTGTTTACCAAATCTCGAGCATAGTCAATCAATGCAGGAAGAAATTAGAACCTGTCTTTTTCAATTGGAACAATTGTACTCAGGAATTCAGTTCCAGGTCAATGAAGTAGAGAAAACCTTTGAAAATATGAGTCCTTCTGGGGTAGAAGGACCTCGTGGGCCACCTGGAGGTGTAGGGCCTTGTGGACCTCCTGGAGCTGATGGCCCCGTGGACCCCCAGGTGCAGATGGACCTCGTGGACCTCCAGGCGCTGATGGTCATTCAGGATCTTACAAGCAAATTAACTCTCTCATGAACATGATGACCCACTTACGTGAACAATTCTCTAAGGTGGCCAAAGAATGCAAACTAATCCCTGATGGGGTACCAATTGACCCCCTTTTGACTCTGCAGTCCTTGTCTGATGAATTGATCGATTTGGGAAAGTGGGCCAGGGACACTGATATCTTATTACATGCTTGTGAATTAAAAGGGGAATTGCTCCAAGCGAAAATTGAGACAATGGAACTCAAGTTTATGCACAACAGGAACAGATTTTTGAGCTATCTCGCCAACTAAATGAGAAAGTAGGGCATGCAGACTTGAATTGACGGATTAACAAAATTTGGACAAAAGCTATTGGTCCTTACCCTCAATTTTCTTCTCAAGCTTCAGATTCTGCCTCTTATGTTCTACTCAATCTGAACAACCTGGAGTGCATGTTTTGACTACCAAAGCTCCCATAAGTTTCAAGCCAGTATTCAAGGACAAATACTCCCCAGGAGAAAGCATTATCGCCTTTCTATATCTGTATGAAAAGGCATTAAGCGAGGCCACGGATCACCAAAAGATGAATTACTTTCCTAATTGCCTTACTCAATTGGCTTAAGATACTATGGTTCCCCACTTAATGACTTGCTCTACTTGGGCTCATGTCAAAGAAGCATTGATCAAAGAATTTGGAAGTGAGCAGACCCTATCTTTGCAAAAACAGGCCTTTATGGGTATACAGCCCCATCAAAATGAATCTATTAAGAACTTTGCTCCTCGTTTCTATTGGGAAGCTCAAACTCTTCTAGCCTGTGGTCAGTTAAACTTGAATTATTCAATAACCGCAGTTCTGTCAGCCTTTACTACCAGGACGCAAAAGCAAGTTTATCTGATCATTGTCAAAAATAATTTCCAAAGTATTTTGGATATTAAGGAGGCCTTATTAGAGTTGCCCCCTCAACTCTCCAAAAAACCCCGAGTTTATGAGTCTCCTAGACCTAGTCAGCCCAAAGTCTTTGCCATGCCTGAGAACACTAGAGCGATCCAGTGTAATTACTGTCATCGCTACTTTCATACTGAGGATCGTTGTTTTAAAAAAGGAAGCAGATGAAAAAAAGAAAAGAGATAAGACCCGTAAGATTCTTCACCTTGATAATGATATGAGTGCGCAGCAAGAGCAGCAAAGTTCAATCAAGTGTAATAAAGATGACTATTCTTCTTATCCCTTGCCCTCCTTATTGACATTATCCTCTCAGTTTGGAAGCACCATTACCTGAATTAATTTCTGAGTAAATCAAATCAATGCCAAGGCTATCATAGATACTGGATTGCCGGTGAATGTTGTCTCCTCCAAATTGGTCAAACGGATCAAATTAACCCCCAATTTTTCTCATTATGAAGATTATGGCACCGCCAGCCCTCAGAGTACTCAGCCTATTGGAGCTTTTTCATCCCTTCCTATGAAAATTGGGAAATTAACTTTTACCATTTCAGCAATTGTGCTCGATAATTTGAGTTATGACCTACTCTTGGGAACTCAATTTTTCTGAGAATTTGATGGAATTATCAACTAACCTGACTCATCATTGTCTCTCTTGGGGTATCGAGTTCCCTTATTTTTATCTGATCATGCTTCCACTCGACGTCAGTTATGTCTACTAGATGTAACTAAAAGGTCTTATTCCCTTCAGTATCAGGTTGAAGATCCATATGTAAAATTACCTCCTACCATGGCTGATATTGAAGAGGGAATGCCTATTTTTCTCCTGAGAAATTAGTTATTCCACCAAAATCACAAGTGATCATCAATACTTCTTTGCACTTCATAATTCCCAAGGGGCATTTGCTACAAGTCCAGGGCACTGTCAATCTTTCTGCCAAAGAACTCTTGCCTTGTCCTGGAATATTGGATTATGCCTATTTGGGCTCATTATATGTCTTACTAGCGAACCTTACTGTTGTGCAAAAGCCATTAGATTGAAATGCCTGATTGCTTATGTCAAGCTGTTACCCTTATCTCATATCTATGATGTTAAACCCTTTGGGAGTTTACAAGACTTTGGATTGGAGTGATCAGGAAATCCCTACTGTGGGATCTTGTATTGGAAAACATCTCTCTAAGGAACAGGAGAAACAAGTGCTTCAATTATTAGATGAATATTCTGACATTTTTTCTAGGCATACTTACGATTTTAGGAAGATGAAAGGTGTAGTGCACTCTGTTGAAACTGGTGATCACCTTCCTATCCATGCGAAGCCCTATCATAAATCCAAAGTAGAAGAAGCCCAGGTTACTAAGGAGTTGAATCAATTGCTGGAGGCTGGATTATTGAAGCCCTCCAATAGTCCCTGGGCATCCCTATTGTTGTTGGTTAGGAAGAAAGTTGTTTCTCATTGAGTTGTGATGGATCATCATTGATTGAATGCTATTACCCGATGGGACTGTTATCCCTTATCTAGGATTGAAGATTCTCTTAGATTGTTAGCTGGATCCACCTATTTTCTGACCATGGACTTAGCCAGTGGATATTGGCAAATTGAACTGTCCCCAGGAAGATCGTGCCAAGTGTGCTCTGATATCGAGTGAAGGGTTGTTTGAACCAACTCGCATACCGCAAGGCCTAAGCAATGCCCCCACAACTTTCCAAAGGGCCATGGACAGTATGCTCCGGGATTTAAAGCTTACTTGTGTTCTGGTATATCTTGATGACATTACTTTGTTCTCCAAAATCTTTACTGAGCATTTAAACCATTTAAAAGAATTTTTCAGCCAAATTTGGGGCTCTTTCTTAAAACTCAAGCCCTCCAAGTGCTCATTCTTTCAAAATTAAATGGACTTCTTAGGACATCAGGTTTCAGCTAAAGGGATTTGACCTCTTGCGGACAAGGTTCAAGCCATCCAAAAGATGCCTCCTCCCTCTTCTTTACGGGATATTCAAGTCTTTCTTGTTATGGTTGGGTATTACCAGCAATTTATTCCCAACTTTGCTGATATGGCTGAAACCCTTATTTTTCTATTGCAAAAAGGAGTGTCTTTTGAGTGGGGATCAGCTCAAGAACAGTCTTATAATTCTCTGCATACCGTCTTAATGAAGGCACCTGTTCTAATTCACCCCCAGTTTGATAAGCCTTTCTTTCTACGTATGGATGCAAGCAATGTCACTATTGAGGCTAAATTATCTCAGTTTGATGAAGAAAATAAGGACCATCATTTTGCTTACTATACCAAAACTTTGTCAAAAGCTAAACAAAATTATAGTGCTACTGGGCGGTAATGTTTGGTGGTAATTTTGGCCATCAAGCATTTTCAGCCCTTTTTATATGGTACCCATTTCACCGTTATTACCGACCATTCTCTTTACAATGGCTGCAGAATATGAAGGATCCTGATGGGAGGTTGGCCCATTGGGCTTTATGATTGCAAAATTATGATTTTTCCATTGTTTATCGCTCAGGAGCTCAGCATTAAAATGTGGATGGGTTATCCCGACTACCTATTCTGACCTTAGAATCAGAAAAAGAAGAACGCTTGTATAATCCTGTTGGATGACTGGAATTATGGGATTAAGAGACCGAAGAGGTTCAAGCCAATTTAAAATCAATTACCAAGGATACAATGATTCAAGATGGAGTTTTGTATAAGAAAGTCAAGTTTAAGTGGTTGCCCTTCCTACATCCTAACTCCAGGTTTCACGCTGTAATGGAAGGTCATGAACAAGTTGGTCATTGGCTTAAAAAAACTCAAGAATGGTTGAAGACTCGATACTATTGGAATAACATGACTGAGTTCATTCAGAAGACTCTTGACTCATGTCTTACTTGCAAATGTCATGGAACTAAAAACCCTACTTATAAACATTCGGTCATTTCCCCAACTAAGGCGTTTAAAGTAGTCAGCATTGATCTAGGGCCTTTTCCTTGAGGAGTGCATGGTCATCAGTATATCATTATGGCCATCGACCATTTGAACAAATGGGTTGAGGCCATTTCAATTGCTACCCCTTCAGCTAAGACTACAGCCTTATTCCTATATCAGCATATTATTTCCCATCATGGATGTCCAAAGGTCCTTATGTCAGATAATGGGACTGATTTCACCTCGCAGCTTATACAGGAGTTATTAAAATTATTTAACACTACTCAGAAATGTGTTGTCCCATATAATCCATCCACAAATGGGGCCATTGAACGAGTTAATGGAACCTTAGTCTCAATTTTAAGGAAAATGGCCTTGACTGATCTGACTCGATGGAATTTTTATTTACCTAGTGCCCTGTTTGCTTATTTTATATGCTATCACCGCATTATCAAGATGTCCCCACTTAAGTGTATATATGGGCGGGATCCTTCAGTCCCTTCTAGTGTTCAGACTATCCTTGAAGAAAGCATCCCAGAAAATTTAGATTTAGTTATGAGAAATTTGGCTGATGAGATTTTCCGCCTCCAGGCTCAAGCAATGAACTCAGTTGAAACCACCACTTGAAGAGAGACTCTACGAAGCAATCAACAAAAACCAGTCTTACCTGAATTAAGATTGGAGATTATGTTATGTATTATTATTCTCAGCCAGGTGGATGGACTGAAAAGCTGGGAACTAATTGGTCTGGTCCTTATAGAGTTATATTTTGAAAAGGATTAGAGTAACCGATTATTCATACTGATACTGGTATTGTGGTAAATCATATTCATCCTAGGTTTTTAAGAAGTCATCCTCCACCACGATCGAATCTTGAGGGGAAAGTGTTGAGATTTCACCAAATTTGCATATCTCCAAAAATCCCCTTCCTCAATTCCCCCAACATCATTGGAATGAGTAGGCAATCTATCACAATCTATCAAAGTTGATGATCAATTGGATCCTAATCAACTGATTGAAGATTTGATTGCGCAGAGATTAATTCACTCTGATATATTACAAACCGTAAAAAAGCCTATAAATATTTCTTCTTTTCAAAAATAAAAAGTAGGTCGAGTTTAACCTGTATTTTCTTATTTACTTCATTGCATTTTTGGAGAATCCACCCAGTATAATTTGGAGATACAACCTCCCCATTGGAAGTGTAATACAAAACTTTCAGAACATAGTTGTTGATTTGAAATCTGCCACCAAAATTTCAGAAACAAAGCCCAACTGGCTTGTACCTTCTAAGACAAATATTTCTAATGTCAGATCTTTAATGAATTTTGACACCGGCATTGGGTCATCATTGAATGTTGCCACCAACTGAAAACGCTCCCCTCTCATATCAGAATATTGCTTAAAATCTCACTTGGCCAAATGGATGCCAAAGCGACTGGTGGCAGATGGGCTGATTAATCTGGGTCTGTTTCAGACCTCTTAGGACCGCCCCTATGTGAGGTGGCCCAGGGAGGTTCCAGTTGCCCATTGTTCAATATGCCTTTGAGCTCATCATTAAAAAAAGTGGTAAAGCTGCAATTCAGGCATCTGAGGCCGAATTGGCAGTGACTAGGCCCACCTCTTACTCTTTTGATGTTGATTCCATTTTTAGCACTAGTTGTGCCCAACCCAAAAGAGGGAGCTGCCACGCATCTTTGTTTGAAAATGGGCTAAACAAAGTGATTATTAGAAATAGAAAAATTTTGATACGGCACCTCAGCTAACAACCTAGGAAGCCAAATAAGAAGGGGAGGAAGCTTTGAAAAACTTTCATCTGGCACCCACTTTAGCTGGCGGACCATGGCAGAAAGCATTGGGATGGGAGAATCAGTGATATGGGGCATAAGGAGGTATAGTTATGGGTTTTCTTCATTTATGAGGCCAGAGGTTTCCATCACCTCAATGTATTGAGCAATTCGATGCTCAGCAAAAGTGATGAGAGCCAGCAAACAAAAGAAAGACTTGATGAACCAGCAGGTTCCAGGAAATTGGGGTTAAAAAGAGAAGTCTTTGCCACATTAATGCAAGCACAGCTTGCACCGAAAGCAAGCTCCTCAATTTCATATTTTGCATCATTCTCAAAATCATGAGAGAAATTAGTAGTAGAAATACTCTCAACCAGGGGTTCCATTGCCCCATGGAGTTGCTAGTGGAGTAGGGTGTTGGCAGGAGCTGCATTGGCTTTGACTGCCATTTTATCTATATTTTATAAATGGGATAATCGTTTTTAGGGTGAAAATGTTGGGGGTGCAATTTGGAAGGATTGATGAAAAACTCCTCCAATGCAAAAGCTGGTTTAACTTTATACAATTGGTCTTTTTTGTCAATCTAATCAAGACACTCAAAAGGATTTGACTCGGATAATGATGGCCCAGCCACTGGAGTTGGCAAGTTGGGTGCACCTGATTGGCCATGAACTGTCTACCATGGCAGCTCAGCAGAAACTGTTTCAGCTGTCAGCTCAGTTTATTTTAATTTGACTGACTTTTTAAATTTTTTAAAATTTTGAGTGGCTGCAGCTTTGTAGCCATTCCAGAATTTTCCAGGTTGGGGGAAGGAGAATCAAGACTGTTATAAATTTGGCGATCTTCCATAGATATGCCAACAGAGTTTGCACAGGGTGCAACCCACTGAGCAATCAGAGCCAACGATTTGATGATCGTTGCCCTCAAAATGATAGAATAAACTATAAATAAATATGGAGCACCCGCTCCCACAACTTTTTTATTATATATAAATAATATTGCGGATTCTCCCTATTCCACTAGTTTCTTACCTACTTAACAACAACTCTCCTCTTAATCTCCCATCTCACTTATATTCCAGCGGCTTGGACCATACCACGCTCATAGCTTAGGACTATTTGGTTCCACTGTTCCCCTCATTCTGACTGGTTATTTTCTAATTTGCTATCACCCTAATTGTAGGCGATTTTATTTAAATTCGTCAAATGTCAATATTGCCTTATTTTGAAGCGCTTGAATTGCCATTACCAGTTTGATTGCAACTGTTTCCATAAATTTCGCCATGATGACCTCAGGCTTATCAATCAGTCATATTGGAATCGCGACAAAGCCCCACTCAAAAAATTTGGGCATGGCAGCAGCTGAGCTGACACTGAAGAGGTGAGTGGCAGAAGCGGTGGAGGTGGAAGCTGTAGGGCACTTGTGCTTTGAGTGATCAAGCTTGAAGCACAAGGGGCAAATGGCGTGGCCATTCTCAATGTGTGCCCAGAATGGGTGATCAGGGGCAGATCTGATCACCATGTGAGGGGGAATTGCAAGATGGGTGTCATGATGGAATAAGCAGATTGTCACAAATGTGCATGGTCATGCCTAATGATCCGCTCCATTTGGAACCATGAATTGCAGCATAGGGTCTGCGCCATAAATGGCGAAACCCTCCATGAGCTCATGGTGGAGGAGTTTGGGGGAAAGGTAGGAGGGCGACCTGGCAAACTAGACCACCAAAATGTCCTCATCCAGGAGATGGGTGTGAATGGTAGGAAGAGGAATATTTTAAATATTAATGGCAGCTTAGATGCTGCCATTGCATCAGCTTCAGAATGGAAGATGAGATTGAAATACCCCTCAAATGGGCGAAAATTGATAAAACCAGTGATTTTATACACCGCTGGCCATATCAATGATGGCTGCAATTGCATATGGGAAAAGATTCCCATATTTGACCCAGAGGCTGAAATGCAAATTTCTCCATGGGAGCACCAAAGGGCTCTGGAGCACCGCTTGGGAGCTTGCAA
Organism: Massospora cicadina; assembly: GCA_022478985.1. NCBI lineage: Eukaryota > Fungi > Entomophthoromycota > Entomophthoromycetes > Entomophthorales > Entomophthoraceae > Massospora > Massospora cicadina. The sequence goes on from JAKSZP010012373.1 coordinate 39,391, forward strand.
GGTGGTGGGCCAAGTCCCAATGGGGCATAGCGCCAGTAGCGTTAGGAGGGCTAGCAGAGCCAGCCTGGGCACAATTTAGCAGCAGTTGAAACACACCAGCAGGTGGTGCACCACCACCCCATGCCGGGACAACAGATATCAAAATCATTGACATTTTAATATTTTTGCACAACCAAGTGGTCGTGTTTTGTTTTTTTATCAAAATTTGGCTTCAATTATAGCTATCAAAGCAAAAGAAAGTTTTTGATGTTGATTCTAATATAGGTTTGTTTTCATTCCCCTTCACTTAAAGTTCATTAGTTTAGGTTGTATCTTGTGGGCCCCAATTCTGAGCTTTACTAAGCTTATTCCTTAAATCAATAGTCTATTTAATCAGTCATAGCACACCAAATAAATTGACAGTTGATTTTCTTTTTTTCCATTTTTAAAAAACTTCATTTTCCAATTTGCGTTTAATTGACACAATTCAAACCCTTCCTGACTGAATTATCTAAGAAACTCATGGGCCCTGGGGCCATGTTTGCCTGGTTTGTTAGGTTCATATTTACAGCTTTGGCTTTGGACGCTTGTTGGTGAAATTCATTCCTGTTATAACAAACAGTCGTTTTTTATTCAGCAGCGCAACTGGCATTTGGGATCCCATTTGGGTGTTTCAGCACCTAAACTGGCAAGACAATTGAATCTATCTTTCTGTTTCCAAGTACAGTGCTGATAAACATAATAATATATACTCAACACTATTTAACAGTGATAATCCTTTAAAAAGTAGACATTACAATTACTATATATTTCTTTTTCCATTATGTACTTCATTTTCTTATGACTCAAAAAGATTCCATTTAATGTTACAAAGTTCAATATAGATGGGGAGCCCTCGTTTAGTATGATATTAATTCAAGAGTACTATCTGATTTGTCTTTTTTCTTGTCCAGATGAACTAATAATCTTATCCAAAGCCTCTGTCTATTTCAATAAATTTTGTAAATTTTTTTAACTATAGTTAATTTTTTCCAATTTTGTGGTAAGTAAATAAATGCCTATAATTTGAAATAAATTAAATTGGGCTTTAGGTTTACATGGTCTGCTAGGATGGTGATCATAAGCACAGTATGATGGGCAACAGAACCTTTAAACTCTCATTATGTTAGTTCTCAGCAGTACAAATTGAAATCCATTAGAATGTGATAGCCATAGTAAGATATCTCAGCAAGGCATAATTTATCACCTTTACAGCCAACCCCTAATAGGACAGAAATTTGAAATGAACTTTTTTGATAAATAAACAGCAATTGGCCATCCAAGTACTGTCTTCCTCATCTTTGAGTTAGAGCTTATAAGTATATAAGAAAATTAAAGGTGGATGTTCTGGAGAATACCATTACATGCAGCTGTAAGTAAATATCAGAAGTGTGATTTTAAAATATATTGCATTGTACTCAGTAGTTAAAAGCTCATGAAAACATTTTCTCATCAACCGGAATTTAGTAGCCAATATGGACACAAATTTTGGACCCTAAATGAGGCTTCTAAGTCTAAAAACATTTCATTAAAAAGTATAATTTATGGTAAAATTGAATTAGAAAAATTCAAATGCTCGCTGTATTATATTTACAGAAGTGCATTAATGCAAGTATGGGGATCTTAATTTATAAAGGATGAGTCATATGTCTCTGATGAAGGATACATAATATTATTATCAATCTTATATTGCTTCTCCATAGTCTCTATATGACTTTAATGGTCATCAGAATAATAACAGTTTAGTGGTGCCTTACAGCCCATACCTGACATAAACATAATGCAAACATAAACATTAGAATCTTTATTCCTATAGTGCTATTAATCAGCTCTCAAAGTATTCATCTGAAGATGAAGATACTAAAATCTATTGTTCAATGAGGATGACCTTATTATAACGCACATGCTCATGATGCTTCCCATAATGAAAATTCTCAATATATATGCTCAGAGTAATTGTTAAAATTTTTGGTCACTTGCTTGATTAGTTTGATCCTGCACGCTTAATCAAGTTGAAGTTTGGCCAAGTGTTCCTCAATTTTGCTTGTGGCTTATGGTAACTAAACCTTTTGGAAACTCGCTAAGCATATTCAGAAAACCTGACTCTTCTGGTTGATATTGGGCTCAATTTTCCCATTATAACTGGGAACTTCTTCTGAGACAGTAAAAGTTACAAGCTGTGGATTCTGAGATTCCAGCTTGTTGACACTCTTCTTAAGAGACTTCAGAGGAAATACAAGTAAAAAGGCTAAAAAATAGATCTTTATTTCGACTACATAATTCAATGATTATTAATTAGGCCAGGTGCTAATATTTATACCTCTAGGGCATCTCCTGGCCACATTCGAGTATGTAATTTCCTCAAGATTATTTTACACCTCACTTTGGCTCTTGAACTGATACAAATATGACCTTTTGCTAGGACTATTGGTGGAAAATTACTATCATATTCAGGAAAATTTTAGGGACAAAAATTGAAATAAAAACGTGCAAAATTGTCCTAAAGTAATCCTGATTTGAGTTTCGTCATATTGCTGATGAAATACAACTTCTGGGAAATTTTGACATCAATTAAAGTAAATGATGCATACAAATTGGGACGTTGGCAGGCCACTCTCAATAGCACTAGGTACTCCCATTTGAGCAGTCTATGTGCAAGTGCTAACATGCCAATTATGAGGATCACCATACAAAGTTCGCCATAGCATGGGAAATTGATTATGAACAAATGATGTCTGTTTTATCCACGTGATTATTAGAATTTATCTTCAGGTCAATCCCTGGACAATTGCATAAGCTGGTTAGCTTATATTGTTCCCAATTAGTCAGGACCAATTGCCAAGTTTTGTTGCATGTATATCCGCCTAAATATATGAGGATATTTGCCCAAGCTTTTTAAGAATATTGTAATTAGATTGACGTTGAGATATTCAGCCTGAGCCATATAATAGCAATTGGCTTTTTGTTGAGAATTAGATTGTTAGCTTGAGTTTTGGGATGTTACTTGGCCTGATCTGTTCGTTGTTAAAGGTTTATTTTTGGTCAACCACCAGAATCTGACAGTGATAATAAGCCTAGCAGGGTATTTCCTACTGCACTCTAGCTTAGTATTATTTCAAAACTTTAAAAGCAGTACTGTCTATTGAAATTTTGGGGTGCTATAATTTTCCCAAGGTTAATCACATCATTTACCTTTATATCAATGCTCAGAACTTTACTAATCCTAAGGCTATCTGAAAATTTATAGAAATGTTATTATTAAGTTTCACCTTCATTTTATTATTTTCAGGTTCATGATGAATATGAATAAAATATATATAATTTATTGCATATATTTTATCTTTATTTAACTGAGGTAAGCGACCAGGGGATAGACATTACCAAACTAAAAACTAAAATAACATAACTAGTTGATTTAAACAAAATGTTCAAATGAGCGGATTGAATGAAACACACTGAACAAAACAACCAACCAGGTGGGCAGCGGAGACCGCTTATCCCTCTATGGTGGAAGGGGAGGGGAGATTGGGGGCTCATCGTCAGCAGCAGCTTCCTTATCCCAGAGTAGGGTATGTGTCAAGGCGGATAGCAAAGTCGTCGGGGCATCAGCGGCATGTGTTCAATATCACTAATGATTGGTATTTCCTGAAATTTGCCAGCTATGAAAATGACATTGATATATTTGGCTAAAGCTTTTTTGGCTTTAATGTGACGTCTGGTAGTTTAACAAATGTGGCAATATTGGTTCAGGTAATCTTAGATTTAGGATTCCGTGGTACAGCTACCACGTTTTAGATAGCGTCATTGACATTTTTGTGCAATTGATTCGTTGTAATATTACTTTTTGGGGTGAGATTTGAGGGAATAAAAAGAGGGGAAATACTTCCTGTGAGCATCGCCACTGATTTGGCGACAGATTTGCAGAGGGGGTGACAATCTGGCTTGGCAGCTGCTTTTACTGCAAGCTGGTGGTCATTGTAGAATGATTCAGCATTTGGATGTGGGGCATATAAATGAGGAGGGTATTGTGCATCCCATTTTGCATTACAGAACTGCTTGATTTGCAGAGATGGTTCTTCAATGAGATTACCTGATTCGTCAATTTTACTCAATAACTCCCAAGGGTTATGGTCGAATTAAATTGGGGAATCAGCGTATGGTTGAGGCTTGGATGATTTGTTGGAGGAAGTGTGGGATCAAGCTGGAGTCCAACTGGTGCTTGAGGGAGGGAGCATTTGTGGCACTGGGGTGAGGAGGAGGATGATTGGTGGCTGAAAGTGCAGCTGCAGCAACAGGCTTTGGGGGAGGGGGAGGTAGGATTGTACCCCATACTGAAGCTGGCGCAGGGTACAGCGGATTAATGTCTGGTGGATGAAAAAACAGCGCCATCAGAAGCAGCTAGGGATGGCACTTGCGTTTTGAGTGATCCTTTTCAAAAACAGGACGGAAAGATCATCTGTCCGCCCTCAACATGGACCCAGAATGGATGGTCAGGGGAAGAGGGGATAATGGCACGAGGGTAATTGACAGGACAATTTTATTTGATTCTTGGCTTATCGTGGCATATGCCTGAGGCCCAACAAGGCGTGTGGCCCCATTTGAGACCACAAATTTCAAGATGGGGTTGGATCCATAGTCTGCCAAACCCTCCAACAGCTCCTGAAGGAGCACCTCAGGGGGAAGGTGGTGGGCTCCAGCGAACTGAACCACCAAAGTGGTATTCATTGGGAGCCAGGTCTGAATTGTGGGGAGAGGGGTACCCTGGAAAACCAGGGGCACAGTCGCCACAGTGGCAGCATTGGCTTAACAGGTGAAGCCAAGACTAAGTTACTTCTTATAGGGGTGGAAGTCAATAAAACTGGAAAGATACATCACCATCTGAGCCATTTCAATAATGTCTTGGTCATGGTAGGGGAAAAGTTTTTATAGTCAACCCTAAGGCCAAAACGCATGTTGCTCCGTGGGAGCACCTGGTGGCAGCGGGGCACCATTTGGGTTCAAGCAAGGTGGTCGTCAAGATCCTAGGGAGGAACGAATTGTCCCAGGAGTTTGGTATGACTGGGTGAGCCAGTCCAAGTGCGTTTTCCTGTCAGACAGAAAGCATTGGGGGGAGTTTTGCCGCTGCTCCACACTGGGGCAGCTGGTGGGGAATCCAAAGACATCAGAGCGATACTTCAGTGGGAGATCAAGTTTTACTTTTTTATCCATATAATTTTTATTGGAAGTTATGCCAAGCGGAATGAAAAATTTTAACCATTTACTGCATATATTATTATCCATATTTCAGTTCAAGCCTGGTGTGATACTAAAATACCATTATAAATTAAATGCATCTGTATTTATGTTGAAGGGCTTAAACTTACTCATTGGCAAATTACCAGGTACTTTGTTTGGAATGCTTGACAACATATCTGGGATCTTTATTAAAGTGGTACAGTAAAAAAAGGATTAATTTTTTTAAAAGCGCTCAGATAAATACTATTAATCTAGTTCATTAACCTGTAAAAGACGTCGTTGTAAAATTGACCCTGGGCTCAACTAGTGTGCCAGGACAACCAGTATGAAGACCGGTGACCCTTTGCCATTTCGCCTTCATTGGCATACCAACTCCTACAAGTCATTCATCCAACCTACCAACTAACTACCAACGGCTTCGCCTTTAGCCCCAGGTTTCCTTGATGTGTGCCCATCCAGTCCTGCCCCCTTACTGGGCAGCTCAGGAACTTCTGCAATACCCCACCCTTGTGACCCTTCACCAACCCATCTGGGCATGCCCCAGTGAGTCCATCCCCCTTCCTGGGTAGCTATGGCAACTCCCGCGCTGCGCCCTGCTAGGGTTGGCGGCTTGTCAGCGCATCTTCTGGTAGCCAGCTGTCCAGGTTCCCACTGGTTCCTCATAAGGAGGAGGCATGGGAGCTGGCAGTGCCGGCTACTCCAGGTGTGATCACCCGCGCCTATTGGAGATCCCCTTATCCTATCTACTTCTTCTCCATCAGGGTATTAGCTACTATCAAATACAAAGTAAGAATGGTGCAAAAGAAATTTTTATTAGGAGGGAATGAAGGACTATATATACCACTTTCAGGGCTACTGCGCCCAATTTCTCTTTGGCCAATCAAATACTAAAAATACCATCGGCCTCTTGATCCCAAAACTCTATCAGATCATAAACTTTATTCATTCATACTCATAGAGAATCCCTACAGATCTGCTCATCTGATCACTGAATATTAAATTAGGTCAATCCATCCTCAGCATAAGTCACTGGTTGATCATATATAGATTTGTAATTAATAGGACTTTGAGCTTCCTCAGCATGAGTTGCCAGTGCTCCAAATTAGTTGATGGAAACATTTTCAGATGATTCATAACAGATTCATCAGCTTTCCACCGGAAACTACCCACAACGATCTTCAGATGAAATTTTGGCAGTGAATGCAGCTTCCGCCAAACTTAAACTTGATTAAATATAAAACTTTAAATAGTATTAAACTAGGCGAAGAGCTGGCAATTGCACTCAACAAACTGAACCCCCTAATTCGGATACTATCAGAAAGATTCATCTGGTTAAAATCTTAAATAACGTGATAGCTGTAAAATAGTTGCATACTATAGCCAGAGATAACGTTACTCCATTTTAAAAAAATAAGAAGGTATAAAGTTTTTAAGCTTTTAAAGTTTTTGTTATTGGTTTGATGTATTTTATAAGGTGGAAATGACTCATTATGGATCAGCAACGCTATCTTATTGCTGTAGTTCTAACGACTGGTAGTGTTACAAATACTTTTGAACTATGGAGATATATTTAAATTATGTTTTATGTGATGATAGTCTGCACCGCATTAATTCCAATTAAATCGTCTCTACTCAAATTAAGACCCGCTAATCTTGACTATACTATACTTTATTGCACATTAGCCAGCTCACTTAGTAGATTTGACTCACTTTACTGATACATATTAAAATTCTTAGCTTTTCTGCTGTTGGCATCAAGCTGAGGACAAATTTTTTAGTACCAAAATGTTCTTAGGCTGTAAATCTTGGGTTAATTTGAAACTAAACCTTCTATGGAGGACTGTCCCCTGGTCATCTTACCTCAGTTAATTAAAACCTTCTATGGAGGGTCATTAGTTCCTACCAGTTCTTAGAAAGTTGAGTTCATCATGTCTTAGAAATTTGGTCATTAAACTAAAAATACATAATTTATAAAAGATAAATTAATAAAAAATTAATATTTAATAATACCAGGGGCAGATCGGGATTATGATGATGATAGGAGAATACTTCGTGTGAGGTTGAAGTAGAATTAGTAATTTAGGAGGTGATGGTACAGTCCAGATTCAGAGTTGAAGTATATCAGGATTTATCATCAAATGCTAGATTTAGATTAACAATGGTAATCCAGTTAATTGTTTTCCATTTTCTTTATTGTGAAGCCAACATATAGTAAGGCATAAAAGGTGGCATAAAGTTGTTAATGGGGCAAATAGTGGAGTTAAATACTGAATCAAGCATTGTATTTAGCATCAAATAATAATAAATCAGTCAGGACATTCTTCCTTATCTCATTAGACAAAGGAGTATTAATGGGTCGATTTATCCAGTATCTGTTTGGTTGTGACTTGGTATTAAGGGAAATCTCTCAGTGCTCATAATAAAATAACAATAATAAAGATTTTGACTTAGGATTAATATAGAATCAATTAATAAACTAGTAATAAAAATAAACTGAAATCAACAGCAATATAAATAAGTCAAACCTAAGGTTGAGTCTCCACATAAACAAGGGCAAATCCCAACAGAGCTTTTAAGCCTTATAGGTAGTGACATTAAATTCACCAGGCGTGGCTAGCCTTAGTAGGGTCTATAATAAATAGAGTTGGGATGAGTGTATCAAACAAAGAAAGGTGGGTTAGATTTTGTCCTGGGTAGCATAAGGTTTGTTTTAGTCTCATACACTAAAACAGTGGTGGTATGGTGATTTCTTCCATATAAAGATTATTTCTGACTTTTTTATCTTTAATCAGCTTTATTTTAGTTGAAAGGGATCCCAAGGTTTCAACACATAATTCTTCTCTGAATTAGCAAGCTTCATCTCAGCATTAGGGCTGAGTGGTAGTTTACAAGAATATGAGGAATTTTTGAAAGCTTTGTTTGAGTTAGTCTGGACTTAAGGCTCTTGTGGTGGTCTGGCATCTAGAACAGCATTATTGAGAACTAAATTGGGTGAAGAATTTTCGCAAAGGTTTATGCAACCATCTGGAAAAGTTTTAGTTGGATGAAAGTACTCCATGGTGACCAGTGTCAGTGCTACAGTTCTCTAGATTGGCGCAGATGTTCGTAGGTGGCTTGAAGCTGGAAATTTGGGAAGAGTGCCGAGAAGGAAATGGAAAATTGGGTTAGAATGCCAAAAATACTTTATTGTCCAAAAAAGGTTTCAATATTTTTAGGGTGCGCAGGGACTCAGTGCCTCAGGGATTTTAGGGGCCTCATCCATTCAGGATCTTTACTAATCTTCTGGAATGGCCTCCTCATGGGCATCCTCAATGGATTGTGTCGCCCACCTGACCAAATGTGTGGAAACGCCGCCCCACATGACTCAGGAATAGGGGAGGAGGATCCTGAAATTAGTTTAGCTTGATTAGATTCAGTAACCAATTTGGCACGGCCCAATCCAGAAGTAGGGAATATAATTCAGTCATTATCTTAAATCCCAACAACGCCCCCCTCAAGATCCTGTCGGAGGGGGGAATGCAGCCACAGGAACTAACCATGCACCCAGTTTATTACGGTCCCTTGGTTGACGTTGGCAATGGAGTACTCAGACTTCACCATATGAATAACTTTATAGGGTCCATAACAAAGTATGTCTAGCTTATTTTGTCAGACTCCAGGTCAAAGGTGATAAAAGAGAACAAGGTCACCTAATTGAAAAATTGGTAAGGAGGGTCATTCAAGATTAAATTGGGATGTCTCTCTTCCAGTGGTGGTGATAATTCCTTGAGTGGCTTGGGCTTGAAACAGGACAATTTCATTAGCTAAGGCCCTCATAGTTAATTTGGAGCTCTCAGGTGTGGAGGCTAAAGCAGTGGCTGGACGCTACTTGGTAGCCAAGGAGCACGCCCATATAGGGCTTCAAATGGGGACATCTTGATGACTCGGTGGTAGCCCACCCTGTAGGCAAGCAAGGCGCAGGATTAAAAATGGTTCCAACGGGCGGGATCTGAGGCGGCCAGCTTCTGTAGGATGGAAATAAGAGTTCTGTTAGCGCGTTCTACCGCTCTTTAGTAGATGGGTGGTATGAGGCAGCGAAACTCTGGGTAGTGCCAAATAACGAATTTACTTCTTGTACTACCTGGGAGGTGAAGTTCAATCCATTGTCTAAAAGTAAGGTCTGGGAGCACCCATGCTGAGTGAAACTGGATCGAACAAGGAAAAAGCTGTGGCCTTGGAAGTGGCAGCGGGAACCAAAATCTCCTTGACCCACTTATTTATGTGGTCCACCGCCAAGATAATATACTTGTGGCCATGCAATCCTGTGGGAAGGGGACCCACTACGTTGATGTTAACGACATTGAAGGCCCTGGTTGGGGCATAAACTGAATGTTGAAATCAAGAGTTGGCTCAGTCATGGGATCAGCAGGTCATACAAGCCTCCAAGGCCTCTTAGAAAGGTTTCTACCATTCAGTCTCAGTAGCATCGTGACTTCAGCCATTCATAAGTCTTCTTAACTGCCCCATGTCCCACGGTTGAATGGCCCTCCAGGATGACATTGGTTCGAGAGGAGGGGCGAATATAAGGGAGCCACTTCTTGTTGACCTACTTGTAGAGTAGCCCATCCTTGATTTGCGTGTCTCAAGTCATTCTGAGGAGTTCACCTTGGACCTCAGGAGTTTCCAATTCCCATTGCTTGGGCTGTCCTATCAGATCATATAGCTGATCTTCCTTGGGGGGCGAGACTTCTAGCACTGGCATCCAATAGAGTCCATCAGCATTCTGGTGAATCATGCCTGCGCGATGAGTGATGGTGAAATCATAGGTTTGTAGTCATAAGGCCCACCTGGCTAGCCAACCATCTGGGTTTTCTATTTTTGTAGCCACCAGTGCGAGTAATGGTCTGTAATAATAGTAAAATGGGTACCATATAAGTAAGGCCAAAAATGGTTGATGGCTAGTAGGACGACTAGACATTCCCTCTTGGTAACACTGTAGTTCCGCTCAGCCTTACTTAGCATCTTACTAAAATAGGCCATGGGATGGTCAACCTGGTTTTCATCATGTTGGGCTAGGTTAGCCCTGACGGTGACGTCGCTTGCATCCATGAACAACAAAAAGGGTTGGTCAAGGTGAGGATAAACTAAAACGGGTTTAGTACATAGAGCTGTACGTAAGGCGTTAAAAGTCTGCTCCTGTTCAGATCGCCACTCAAATGGTACATTCTTCTGTAGGAGGTAGAACGTTGCCTGGCTAGATCGGAAAACCAATGGATAAACTGATGGTAATAGCCCACCATGCCAAGAAAGACTTGGATATCTCTTAATCTTTGGGGGCGTGACATCCTCTCTATGTCATCAACTTTGTTGGGTATAGTTTGATGCCACTCTTGGAGACTTTGTATCCTAGAAGCTCTAGCTTAGGCTGGAAGAAGAAGCACTTTGAAGGCTTGAGCTTGACAGAGGCCTTCCTAAGCCGTTCAAAGACTTCCCTGAGATGCTCCACATGTCCATTAAAGGTCCGCGAGAAAATGGTAATCTCATTCAGGTATACGAGGGCGCAAGAGCTTCAAGTCCCCAAGGATCCTGTCCATGGCACGCTGGAAAGTGGCCGGGGTATTACAAAGGCCTTTGGGGCATCCAGGTGGGCTCAAATAGCCCCTTTTAGGCAAAGAGAGCGCACTTGGCTCTGTCTTTGGGGGCGATCTCAACCTGACAATATCCACTGGTGAGATCAATATCTGAAAAGTACTAGGAACAGGCAAGCAGTTGGAGAGAGTTGTCAATTCAGGGCAGAGAATAACTGTTCTTCTTGGTGATGGAGTTAAGTCATTGATAATCCATCACCACCCAGTGCCTGCCATCTTTCTTTTGAACCAGCAGAAGAGGGGAGGCCCAAGGGCTTTGCAATGGTACCAGGAGTCCAGCGTCAAGTATCTGTTTGAGTTCAACCATCACCTGGGCCTCTTCATCCTTGCTTTTTCAGTAAGGTTGGGATCAAAAGGGGGAGTGTCTCTGGTTTCCGCGTGGTGGAGGACTCCGCTCACTATTCAAAAATCATAGGTTGAGGTTGAATATAGGTCTGAGATTACTCCAACAACTTCTGGACCTTGTGTCACTGATTATCTAAGAGGTCCTTCCCAAAATTGGCATTGACCAGACTAACCGAGGGTGGCAACTCCAAGCCAAAATCCCTCAAGTCCCCAAAACTTCAACATAGGCAACAGCCCCTATTGGTAAAAGGCGGACATAAGCGGTGGGACTGTTTGGACCTACGACGTTGGGTTTGCCAGTAAGGTTGGCTAGCACTACAGATATAGTTCTGGTATACGCTGGATCAAGGATCCCGGGGCAGGTCAGCACTCCCTTAGGAGATGGGTTGTCTAGGCCTCAGATTTACCTTAGGTATCCCGAGGAGATGTTGACATGGACCTGAGTGTTGGCAATGACTTGGGACTTTGGGGGTACTTTAGTCGCCCTGGGTAAGTAGATCGGCAAGCCTCTCTGTCCATCAGCAGCAGGAGGGGGTAGCCAGACTTGAGAGCCCCTGATATGATACTTAAGCCATTCAATTTGGTCCTCATTCTCCAGTAGTCAGACCCGGGATTTGACCTCTTTCTTAGAGTCATGGTAAGTTTTGAAGATCAGAGGGACCTGATGCCCTAGTAAAGAGAGGAAGCCGCCATCATAATGGAGCACTGCTGAATAGTCTTGAAGGAACTGAGTCTCGAGGTGCAGGTCATAACTGGGGTTATCTAGTGCAACTGCGGGGGTGTTCACAGGAAGCTTTCCAAACCATAATGGCAAAGAGGAATAAGCTCCTATAGATCGGGTAATCTATGGGCTGGCCATGCCATATTACATGTAGTGGGGCAGGTCTGGATTGATCTTGACCCGTTTCATCAACTTGGAAGATATGACGTTCACAGGGGAGCCTATGTCAACTATGGCGAGGACCAGAATCTTGTGGACCCAGATGGTGACTCAGTTAACCAGACTTCCAATATGTGGTGGTAACAAGAGGAACATGGGAGAATCATCATCAGAAAAATAAGCAGTATCAACTTCTTTATTTATATCAGATACCAAAACTCCTTCTTATGGAATGGCAGTTTCAGGTTCATTAAAGGAGGATTTGAGGCTGGGTAGGGATGTCAGCAGGAAGCACCTTGACCTTCATGCTGATGGCCCTTTTCCCACCTCCTCAGCAAGTCAATTACAGCAGACCTTGGCACTATGTCTGAAACCATTACTGTAGGTGCATCGAGGTTGTGGATTCTTCTTGTTTTCACCCACATGGGCCCTAAGGCAGTTAGAGGGGCCTGTATACGTAGCCTTAAAGTGTAGAGTTGAGACAGGGATATCTTTGAGTGCTTCCTTATTCTCCCAAATACAGGTAAACCCATTCTTATGCCCAATCATATGCATTTGAACCTCAGGGTAGGATCCTAAGGAAGAATGTCAGCGGTGATAGCGTCATCCAGGGTGATAAGATTTATCGTGACCAAGGGCTGTGCTTGGGCATAAAAACGGTTGGCAAACTCTGTGGTGTTTCCCCTTTATTCAAATTGGATTCCCATGACCGCTTGCTTTTTGTTGTTAAGAGTTTGATTGCTGCCAAACTCTTGGATCTAGGCTGTACAGACCTGTTCCCAGGAATTACATTCCTTCAAATGAGGGGTCATGATCTCTGGGTGGTGCTGTCTAAGCAGGAGTGGATGTGCTTTACCTTCTGCTGATCAATGTCCTCTTCCATGGAACTCTCATAGGCATACAGGAAGGAGGCGATGCTTTCCCATCTGGGGGTGAACCTTTCCTTAAAACTAGGTTTAAAGTTAGTTACAATAGGAGTGGAAAGGGTGTTAATGCTGGGATTGGCACCGGCTCCAAGATCTCAGTTTCTGAATAATCTTAAGGAGCCCACTGATCCAGCTGTCACCGCAGACCTTCTAAGTCCTCCTGTATGTAGTCCCAATTTTGTCTGAGGGTGGAAGCAGAAGCCTTATTTGCAACCTGCTTCTTCAGGGATTGGATCTCAGTGTTCTAAAGGTGAAGCTGGCTTTTGAGGGTGGTCAAACGGGTTTCAAAGCCTCAACAAGTTTGCTCAAGCTGGGAGTTATGAGCGTCTGTAAGCCTAGTAAAGGCACTGAAGTTATCCATTACATCTGACAATGCCTCAATAGAAACCCTAGGGTCGAGGGGGACTCCATCCGATCAGAGTTTGCACCCCAGTGCCACATTTTGGATTTGATCCCATTGGGCAGCCAGGGCTGTTATCACATCCCTCCGCCATGGGCCTCTGGGATCGCCAGATGTTGAAGGACCTGAGGGGCCCTTGAGGTCCTCGGGGTCCTTCTGGTCCTACTGGCCCTGGACGCCCTTTGGGGCCTTCAGGTCTCCTAGGTCCTTCTGGCCCTGCACTCATGGAGGGGTAGACATGAGAGGCAAGCTCTCTGTAGTGCTGTTGCATGGAATGCACCAGTTCTTCAACTTTGAGGAGACACTGATTCCAAATCGCCTCAAGTAGCTGAGAGTTTTGACGCAGCTGATCCTTGAGGTAGCCAGAGATTCCGCTGTCAAATACTACAATTTGATCCCGGATCTCATTAATCAATCGTCAGTTATCAATAATGGCTTCACAATTGTCATGCACAAAGGAGGAGGCAGCATCATAGAAGTCAATGATGTATGAGTGTAAATTCTGGGTGATTCCCAGTTGTCAAGAGACCTCCTGATGGTGTAACCTGACCAGTTGAAGTAGGTGATGGATAGCTGGGTGGACAAAGTTATGAAGGTAGCTTTCAGGCCCCAGGGCGCGTTCACCTGCCGGTAGTATGGCCAAGTCATAGAGATCACACATGGTAGAAGGTACAGAAGAGGCACAGGAGCAGCTGGAGCGGGCGCCCATGGAGTAGATGCCATTTATCAATTGTTAGATTATATTGTTGAGATTTTTCATACTGTAGTTAGTATTGGCTCCAATCAAGGAAGGACGTGAGAGTTGGAAGGAGGTCTAGAATTCTAACCTCTCAGGCCGTGAGGGTGGCATTGCGTATCACAAGGTACTAACCCATCGAGTAACGCTTCTTGACTGACCAATTGATTAGTCTTAAGGGCTGCTAGTATTTTCCGTTTTTTGTGATAGACGGTTTCACTTAGGACAGCTTGGAGCCCCCTGTACTGAGCACTACTTTTGTTGGTGCTACAGTTCTCTAGACTGGCACCAAGGTTTGTAGGTGGCTCAAAGCTGGAAATTCAGAAAGAGTGCTGATAAGGAAACGCAAAATTGGGTAAAATACTGAATAGTTTATTAAGTCAAAAGGTTTTGATATTTATAGAGTGCGTTGTGACTTGGTGCCTCAGGGATCATTGGGGCCTCATCCATTCAGGATCTTTACTGATCTTCCAGAATGGCCTCCTCATGGGCATCCTCAATGGATCAAGTCGCCCACCTGACCAAATGGTGTGGAAAAGCCGCCTCACGTGACTCAGGGATAGGGGAGGAGGATCCTGAAATTAGTTTAGCTTGGTTAGGTTTGGGAACTGATTCAGCACGGCTGATCTGGAAGTAGAAAATAAATTAGTCAGTATCTCGAATTCTGACAACCAGTAAAGTCAAATGTTAGTTGGGTGGTTCACATTTAAATTGACTGTGAAGATATTTATCTAAAGAAGCTTGCGACATAAATGGTTTGTATACAAGCTTAGATTAGAACGCGTCAGGTTAGCAAACTTGAGGCATGAGGTCAAATACCAAAAAAACAATTTGTTTGGGTTGACCAATCTATCATGGCTAGGAGATTTGGAGAACAGCTTTGCTATATCTTAAGAAAGGTGGTCAGGTGGTGATTTCCTGAACACATCCTGTTTTTTTGAAAGATGGTTGATTTTGAACCAACAGGAAAGCCTAAATATTAGTAAAAATCTTAATTATAAGTAAAAGATCGGATATAAGTTGAAGTGGTAATGGGCAAGATTTTTTGATGTCTCTGATTTCTTTGTCAAATGAATTAGAAACTTTGCGCAGGGGAATAGAGAGGGTACTTAAGCACTTTGGCTTGGTTGTTCTGACTATATTGTTGATACAGCATAGAGCTTTTTTCTCAAAGAAGAAAAGATGGCGCTAAAGCATTTGGGTTGGATAGTCCAATTTAATAATGGTGCAGTTAGGAGCACCAGCTCAAGGAAGCACTGTAAGTTCAGAGGCATCCATTTCAGTTGGCTGATTCTATCGTTGGGAGGTTTCAGGTTAGAACTAAAATAAAAGTGATCACTCAAGTGACCAAATTTGAGTTTTCTATGTGACTTGCTTCTGTGAACCCTTATGCTTATTTTCTAGATCCTTTGCAAGATTTGGCTCTTCTGATCACTGATACACTTGGTGGTTAATAAATTGCGGAGTTACTCAACTCAGCTTTATTTAAATCATTATTATCCTGCCATTCCATGATAAGCGCAGTTAAATTAAATTCCAGATCCTCAATTCTGGGTGACTTGACAGAGACATCCAATTTTTAGTGGAAACGGCGCATTATTAACAATCTGTTAATTTCTTTCCAAAAGAAAAGTGTAATGTTGGTAGCGTGACTTTATAAGCAGCTATAACTTTTGATGATAAATAAAACTATGTAAATCCATAAATATTTATTACCATACTATCCTCTTCTTCATCTTCACAATCATCTGGTATGTGATAGGCAGCATCTCTGGAATATTGTCTGTTTTATAAGTTTTTTTTGATAGATTTTACATCACATGCATATTTATATCATATTATTATCTCTATTCTTATCTTAATCATGATCAATTAGTCCATCTTTTAAGCAATCCATTTTATAAAGACTCAGTATGATTGAGCTCAATTGATTTATAAAAGTTAAAGCCTCTTCATTTATATAATTGTAGTTTGATAGAGTGGTAGAAATTGTTAATTCTAGGCCATATTGTTTTTAATTTTAGTTGAAAAAATATAGCTGCCTTTATTGGAGATTGACCTTTTCAAAAGCAACTTGGAGCGCTTCTGTATGAGCACCACTCTCAGCTTGCTGCTGTTGGCAACAAGGCATGGTAACTTTTTGGGTCTCAGAGGCGTTTAGGTAAGACAAACTGGGGTGATTAAAACTTATGCTTCTATGAAGGTTTAGAGGTTCTTTTTATCTTTGGAGGGCTTGAGTTCTTTCTGTCCTAGGGGAATTAGACTTCTAAACTAAAAAAAGTATAAGTAAAACAAGTACTTTGTTATGAAAAAGGTCATTATTACTTAAAGTGTTAGGGAATTCAGTAATTTATGAGTGATAGGCGAATACCATGACTGAAGATGAAAGTAGACTTGAAAATGTAGAATGTGATGGTAAATTCCAGTTTCATTATTTAGAGTTGACTAGCATTTATTATCAAAGGCTGGACTGAAAATTTAAATGATAACCCACTTTTAATGGGTTTCATAATTTTATTTAGGTAGCCAAAAGATAGTAAGGCATAACCAGCGGCATAAGGTTGTTAATGGAGATAATATGGTAGTTAAATAATGAATGCAACCTTGTACTTAGCATTAAGATAACGGTAAGTTGGTTACTACATCCTTCCTTTCTCTTTAGCCAGTGGAGCAATAATGACAATTTAATAGAATTTTTAGCCGTGAACTTGACACTACTAAGGAAAATTGCCTAGTGCTTATACAATATTGGTTATTTTTGGACTGTTGGGCAATTACAATTATGATTATGTAAAAATTTATCTGGTTAAAAATAATGGCAAAATTAAGGACGAAATTGGCTAAAAGACCCTGGCGATTCAGGGTGGAACCCTTTTAATTGGGGCATTGCAGTTACTAATAATACTCGGCCAAATAGCACAAGTTCTGGTAGTATTTTTACCATCTATGCGGCGAAATCAGGGGAGTCCATTGAAGTTCCTCCCCAACCCACTTCTAGCTCATTTCAAGCATCTAAGCGGGGACCACCTTCTTTTATAGGCTTGGCGGGGGTCCCCCAAGGTGAAACTATTTTCGCTTATGGTAATTGGTTAGTATATATCAAATCATTAACTCAAGAGTTTGTCTTACCTAAAGTTGACCCTCCATACACCGTTTTAGAGAAGTAAGGTGAGTCAAAGGCTAATAGGTTGAAACCCATATTTCCTAATAGTCTTAAGGTTAGTACAAAATTATGCCTACTTCAGTATGAGCCTGAGTTAGTTTACATACTAAGCAATAGATTGTAACAGGGTTCTCTTTTCACCCTATTACCGCTTTTAATAAACTATATAAAAACCAACATTATAACTTTTATTAGAGGTTTGTTTTTATTATAAATGGAGCAGAACTACTTAAATTAATTTGTTGTAAAAAAGGCAATAAAGACACCAGTGAGCATCTTCATATGCTAAAATCCAACAAGTGGTGCTCACTACAAGCGACCCTGTACGCCACAAAAACGTTTAATAAAATGGAGGTTGGAAGGGCATTTAACCCTCACAGCTCCCTCGCTGAAAGTACCCCTAGGCTAGCCACTCTAGAACACCAGTTAGCCAGTTCTTTGTCTCTCCTCAAAAGGCTTGAGCAGCATTCTATTCCCAAAACCCCTTTCTGAGATAAGTTCGCCACAGGATAGGGCATTATTGCCTCCTTCCTCTTCGTTTATGAATCTGCTATGGAAGGAGCAACTGACCAACAAAAAACTCAGTACATCCTTCCTTACTTGAATTACCTAGCTCAAGAAATAATTGTTCCCTCCCTGTCCAACCTCAGCACCTAGTCAGAGGTTAAACAAGCACTTGATGAATTTGGTTACAGCAGAGTTTACAACGGCAAAAACAGACCTTTATGTGCCTTAGTATGCAAGAGAAAGAATCAATCATATCTTTTTTGGAGCAATTCTATAGGGAGCTCAACCTATGCTGCTTGCCAAATTGCTACCTCTTGACAACGCCATTGCTGCCATTCTGAGATGGTTGATGTCTCTCCCTTCTATAGCTTGGCATCTTATCTATGTAAAGCGCCATCTCCGGACTATCCAAGATATTAAGGATGCTCTGCTGGAGGTTGCAGATATGTATAACGCTGAAGCTATTTCAGTTGTTGGGCCAACTCCCCCAGGAGCTGAACATTGAGAATTGTTCAATTGTAGCCCCGTTAAAGGAGGCTATGATGGTCCCTATGGTCCCCCTAAGCTGGTTACTACTCTGAGCCCAGCACCTGCGGTGCAGCTCAAACCTTATCTACCTCCGTCCAGCAAACATGAGGTTCTCAAGCCAGTAAATCGGATTACAGCCTCGTCAATGGGGCCGCGCTCCCTGCCCTGTCCATCTTTTCTCCAGAGCGGCCTTTACAAGTGGTTCCAAAGCCTGCTCATAAGCCTAAATCCTTTCTCAAGTGCCAATCGCCCCCAATAACAGTGGGTTGAATAACCAGTTCACGAAGGCTAAATCGCCTGTGTCCCAAAAGCACATAGCCACTTATTAACTTAAAGCTGGAGAAGTTAAAGCATCCACCTCCGCAACGCTATCCCCTCGCCTCTCATCCAACTAACTTAGTCTAGAATATGTTCCTTTGGGGCAGCACAAACCCCATGCTTTGAAGGTTAAAAATCGAGCTGTGACAACTCCAACGCTTTCCCCTGAAACTATAAGGTAAGTGAGCGGCCCAGGGTCTCTTCAGAAAACAATAATCCCTAACCTTACCTCACAACTGATGGACTCCCTGATGTGCATTGATAACCCCTCTGATGACAAATCTGAACTGGGTTTTGAAGATGATTGCCATTATAATTTAGGATCCCCAAATGAAGTGGAGGTACCTGATCAATTGAACCTGAAGATAGTGGATAGTCTAGGATCCCCCAACAAGCTTGTATCCGACAAGTTTTGAGGGACCTTGAGATTATTGACACTGCCAGTGACGCTGACCATCTCATTGCCACCTTTCCTCCGACTAAACCAGTGTTTTCATATCCTAATCTATTCAGGAGAAATATTCAGTGATGGCTAAATGACCTGCCTCTACTCTCTGTTTAAAGGAGTCCTCTCTCTTTCCCCAAACTTGGGTGGAACCTTAACCAAAGTTGAGGTTGTTGTGAACGGAGTGTGGGTTAGGGCTATCTTTGACACTGGGTCCCCAGTAAACGTTGTGTCATCACAAACTCATTAAAAAAATTAAACTGGTCCCAACCTTGACTACAAACAAAAACTTGGGACTGCAGGTCCAAACAACACCTGCACCATTGTGCGTACTTTTCTCTGCCCATCCGTTTTGGAAAGCACATCTTGTCAGCTCCAGAGGTGGCCCTGCTAACAATAACTATAATTTACTCATTGGTACTCAGTTCATGCTTGAGTATGAAGGAATTAGTAACTTGAAAGAGGCTTATCTCTCCCTGCTTAATTATGAGGTTCCCCTGATTTTGACCAATGAGGAGCTTAATATAAAGGATTATGTTTTTAAAATTGCATATTTCTCTTTAGCTTTATCCCTAAATTATACAAAACCAGAGAGACATACAAACTGTTGCCTCAATCAGTGGACGTTCTAGAGGGTATACCTTTACAGCTCTGAAGAGATGGTTATCAAGGCTGGTACTCAAAGGTATTGATACGAAAATTACCTTGCAAATCCCACACAACTGCCTACTGCACCTACTTGGCATTGATGAAGTTAGTCCTTTGGAGCTCAGAGTTTTTCCAGGTTTGTTATATCCTGCTCATCAAAGTCTTATTAACCTTCAGTTAGGGAATCTCACCAAGAAGGATATGGTAGTAAAAAAGCCTAGGAGATCGGAGGAGGCATGCTGATTTCCCTTGAGGAAATAAAGCAAGTTCACTGTATTGGATCTATGGCGAATATGGGTTTACCCGCCGATCAGTCAATATGTAACCTACTTTCCATTTGAATCTCTGAAGACTAACCACAGCTGAGCTGAAAAAAGTCCACTTCCTGCTCAGGCCTACATCGACATCTTCTCTAAATCTGACTCTGACTATGGAAACATGAAGGGTTGGGTTTATATGAAGACTTTGGTGATGATCAGCCTATCTGTTCCAAACTCTACCG